>VZTN01001072.1:6343-36760 GCA_013400515.1 Erpornis zantholeuca | reverse complement strand
ATTTGTATAGTGGTTCTACAATTAGCATTTTAGCAAGGTATGCATATACTTGTGAGGATACATCTCACCTTACTGCAGTTGGTTTCTGATGAGCAGTGACTGTTTCAGTTCACTGAAATGAATGCCAGGGAGAGATTCTTAACAATTTCTTGTGATTCCCATGGTGGATACTGAACAAAACAAATGATGTTAAGCAGAATCTTACTTTTGTTTATAACCTTCCTCACTTCAGCTGTGCTTCATCTGAGTGCTTGCCATCTAGTGTAGAGTTGCACTGCAAGCCCATGCATGTGCAGGGTCTGCCCATAAAGAACTGCCTCAGTGTGAAAGCTCAACTAAATAAATATGCATCTTTCAAGAACATGAAGTATTGGAATGCAACAGAACAGAAGCTTTGCAGTGCTACGAATGCTTAGAGGTGAATTTACAGACAGAACTCTTCCTGGGGCAAGACCATCTTTTTAATATTAATTTTCTTCCTGGCTAATATTACCAAGCCTAGGTTCTTAATGTGAGTACTGGATTTCATCATAATAGATGTGGTAAGTTCTTCTCTTTTATAATGAAAGAACAATCCCAAAAAACTACATGTATGAATTAATAATTATCATTCTTAAAATTCTAGAAAGATAATTTAATAACAGCTTTTGAAAAAAACCTCACTAACATTTAATTAAGCATTGTTTTACTATATAACTGCTTTTTGGGATGGGGGTATTTTAGGGATCAAATCTCTATTTGGAGCTTGATTATAGAGCTCACTATTTTTAATCTCACTTTTTCATGCTTTGACAATTGGAAAAGAGCAACACGTTTCTTCCCCTCCCCTTCCACCCTTCTTCCAATGTCAAACATATCAAAAAATTGGTTTTATTTGGTTATTTTTATCTACAAAATTCTGGATAATATTCTGGCAGCATGAAAAAGGAAAAATGTTTTATTAGCTACTACTTTCCTGATCTTATTTTGAAAATGCCACACATATTGAATGTATTGATGGAATAGTATATAATTATAGACATCCATCAGCACCACTTCTTTTTTTTTTAACATAGAGATTTAATCCCAAAAAATATGTAAGCCATGAATCTTTGAATGCAAAACTTTCAATATATTTTTATAAGTGTTTCCAATAGTACTAAATCACTGGATTTCACTTCCTTATATGGGTTAACTTTAAATATAATTACTTTCTACTATTTCTAACTAAGTACTTAACATTAATGCAAAACTACAGCTACTGAATTCAGCAACTGAACACTGGCTCAATCCTCACATGGTAGGAATGAAATGTGCTATCATTAAAATATCACTGAATTAATCCCATGCAGTAGTATAAACCACATAGTAACAGTAATTACTTAACAGAAATTTAAAGGGCAGTAATTAAAAGGAATAAACAAAACCTTGATCATTCTCATCAAATACTCACCTGTGATTTCTAGTTTGTAAATCAATGTTTGCAGACACAGTGTAATTTGTTATTTTGAAACTAAGAAAATTTTCAATGTTATCAAAGAGCTATTTTCATCTTTATAGTTGAAGATAGATTCCTTGTACGCAAGAAGAGTTAAAGCCATTTCTAAAATGCCACATACAAGGTGTAACTAAATAGTAAGATTTTATTAGTTTGCAGCAGGAAAGTCCTCATGCAGTAATTATTGAGACATCATTTGTGCACACCAAAGGTAGATGCTGCCATTAAATAGGCTAATTTTATGCTGAAAAGATGGTGTGTACCTGATGAAGTTTGCACACACATTAAAGAAAATCAGGAAGGATTATACACTAGGAACTGACAGAGCAAAGTGGGCAGTATCAATCTGAAGAAGCCTAAATCAAACAAAAATGTATCTTGTTGGACTCAATGCCCAAAACACCCAAGTGTATTTTGAGGGCATGCTTCCCTCCTGCAGGATATCATAACACTGTCTTTATCAGCATAAAATCTTGTGATACATGAAGAGTCCTAAATTACCATTATTTTCCTTATTTGTGACTCTAAAAGTACTCTATAAAACTTCTCAGAAACTGACCAGTTTTTGCGGTAAAATGTACTTCAAGCTTTGAAACAGAGAAATCTCTATTTAAATAGAACAAATAATTATTTAAAATCTATACCATGAAAATAGCTTAAAAGCCCATAAGGTGTTATTAGGGAGGTGTATCTCACTGGTAAGGGCAGCAGGTCCTCATGAGTCATGATGATTCATGAGAAATGTTGAGGTTTGGCAACGGTATTTGGGAAGCTTGTAAGCCTTGGCCTAAACCCAAGGATTTCTCTGTGTTCATCACATTATCAGTGCTGTAGTGGATGCAGTCCTCAATTCCTTGCTCCACAAGCTTTAGGCAAAAAAAGGGTGAGTGCAGCCTAAACAGACAATTTCTGCTGTAATCTCCTCAAACTGGTACCCGCACAACATCCTGCTTTCCTCCTAAGAGGAAGTAAAGATTTCAAGAGATAAAGAAAAAGATCTGCACAATGATTATCCTTGTATAGAATGGACACACAAGCAGATTGCNTTTTTTTTTTTTTTTTGTAAATTGTCTCTGGGTGGCTCATGTTCATGAGCCAAGAAAGTACATTTTACAATGTTATCATTAAGTTTCCTTTGCACTACACCCGTGATGGTACCATATAATGAACAAGATTCGTTGGAAAATTGGAGCAGTCTGCCTGATTCTTCAAGAAAACCATTTGTTGGGGTAATTTTTGAAAGGAAATGAAAGAGGAACTGCTAGATACCAAGCCCATGAATTTGACACCATGCCAAAATAGCAAGAGTTTTTATATCTAAAGGAATTCCCGTTTCAAACTGTTATTATACAACGTGATGAAATCATCTAAATAAGGAAAGCTCCTGCACTGTCCAAACACTGGCTACCATGTAATCTCCACAGAACTGACTACAAAAGACAAAAAGTACTGCAGAGAAGTCTCAACACATTGGTAAAGAACGTGCGTTGGAAAGGAACTTAAAAAAGCAAGTCTATTCTTCCACGACCCTTTTGTTACCAATTTGTCCATTCAGAGGGACAACATGGTTACATTTTTGACAGCTTTCTTGAAGAAAGTTTCAGTCAGCACAAGTTGCTGTGCCTTAGACTCAGAAGAAGACTTTACATTAAACCAATCTCTTCTGCTATAAGGAAATTCACAGCTCAGATAGAGGTGTACCATTGGAACCAAGGATCAGGAACCTCAGTGGAGATTTTGCCACTAAATTCAATGAAATGCAAAAATAAAGGAAGTTCAGGAAGAAAACACAGGCTTTTCCTGCTTTCTCTCCTGTAGGTCAGCAGAGTTTTAAGTCAGTGAACATTTACTTCCATTAAATTATTTTCAGTTCAGCATCCCACAATAACAGTACATAACCCAGGATGGCAGCCCTGCTTTGACATTACATTTCCATGCAACTAGAAACCAATTTTCCACATTTTGGTGACAATACTTAACTTTCCTCATCTTACATTAATGGTTCTGTATTCCAGATATGAAAGACTGAGACCCTCAGAGACTGCCAAAGATAACATCAAAGTATAGCCTCACAGGGTAAGCATCACATTTTCAGCAATAAGTGTCCCATGACTGACAGAGCTGAGACAGATGCTTTCTGCACATTTCTCTCCACAGCACAGTCTCACAGCCTGAAGCCTAAAGACAGAAGGGAAAATCTAGAAGGTGGATTTAGAAGATATGAACCACAGATGAATTACAGAAGGGCTGTTGTAAAGTTTTAGATCTGGAACCTCTTTTTGTTGCAGGGGGAGACCTTTGAGAATGCTCAGTATCGTAACAGGGTATGAGTGGACTGTGGTAAAGTACAATATATCCTAAGTTATTGGCAGCTCCCAACCAGGCAAGTTTCATATTTGCAAGAATACCTAATACTGTTTAGCACAATTTTTTTTTCTTTCCTCTTACAGTATCTGAAGTGTGTATTTGGTAAAGTTGCCCAGATTCATAACTTTTCTGCTCCAGGTACTTTAGAGTATTTGTGTTCTTTTATGCTTTAAAAGATGCAAGAAGAGGACACTTTCAAGTATGTTCTCTGCTTGACAGTTTCTCCCATAATATTTTCTTCCTGTTTTAGTAATTTGATAAGTGTCCTCGTGGTTATTCCATTTTACTAATCTCAGTAAGTAAGTGTTGTCTAAGTCTCCTAAGAAAAACAGGCCTAATCAGGTACAGTTCATGTACAAATGGTCTATTGATATTTGTTCCACATTATCTTTTCCATTTGTAAGGCAGTATCAAGTAAATCTGGTTGTGGCATAGGTAACTCTCTAATATCAATGGGTTTGAGTTGTTTATTTGACAATACTTCAAAATGTTACAAGAGACTCCTGTGCTGGACATCCCCATCTATTACTGTATCACACATATAATGTAACACAATTTAAATGGTGAAAAATTATGAAGAACAACTTTAGATGTGTAACTATATCTGAAAATAATGGTTTCTTTTCACATATTTAAAAAGCCAGGTATTTATTTTGTTTAAAAGTATTCCCTGTGTACCTTGAATTTACAGATTTTTCCCTTATTTTTCATATTGTTTCACTTACTCAGGCTGTCCATTATCCCTTTCCCATAATATTCCAGGAAACATCCAGCCAACAGCTAATTCAAGCTATGAAAATGGCAACTAGCTTCAGCATATCTTCCTTAAATTGCTTGAGCTCACTTTTAACATGTATTATTTCCATGCAAATCACTCTTTTTTTTTGCCTTACCGGGCTAACATGGATAGACCTAAAATGATCTTATCAGATGAAACCACTAATTAAAATAAGTTCATGGTGCACCAACCTAGAGAAAAGTGTGCAAGAAGTGTCCTGAGCCACTAGATAGACCATTTGTTGGCATAAACTCATATAAAAGAAATAGATATCACAGTCAAACATTTTTATTGCTCATTCCTCATTTTCAGTGGTTGCCTTTGCTTGGGACTAGAGATCTGCAGGGCTCAGCTGGTCGTGAAGATATATATTCCTGAATGTGCAAATACTTTTTTAAGTTTGTGAAAACACGCACACATAAATGTAGAGTAATCATTCTTTTCTTCTGCTCCCACATGACCATTGAGGATATTGGTTCACACTTTTTGCAGAATGTGCACTTTGTCATATATACAAATATTTCTGACTATTTTTTTCATCTTAGTTCCATTACCCTGCAAAGGTTCCTTTGCCTGTATAGAAGAGTGCACCCTGTGTATCCCTCTTCCTGTGGCAGACTATAGACTTCACTTCCCTCAAATATAGGTCTTTGGCTCCGTACCTTCAGGACACTGATTCACCCACTGGCATTGTCTTAGGGGAGGCAATGTGCATTAGAAAAGAGACTTACTCAAATTGCTTCTTTAAGAGCAAAATGGGAGCACTAGGTTGAGAACCTGTCTTAATTTTCTCCCAGCAGCAGTTAGGCACAGCAGCTTTCTTCAGCCGGAAATGGAGGGGGTTATTTCAGACTGAGCAGCTACCTGTGTTAATAAATTGTGTTTACAGTGGTGCAAATTCCAGTACTAGGGAACAAAACCAAAAAAAACAGCCAAAAAAAAATCCAAAACTCCCCAAACAAACGCAAAAGCAAAAGGGTCTATGAATATTGTAAAGCTTTTATCTTAGTAGCCACACTTTTACCCACAAAAACTCCTCTGTAATTGGCTTTTATGTGGGCCTGCTAATGTGTTCTAAACTCCCATCTCTTAACTAGGGGGTAGCAGCTACTTAAGAGACAGTATTTCCAACACTTTTATGAGTAGAAAAATCATTAGGTTATTTAGAAAATAAAAAAAAAACCTACCAAACCCACAATCAGACATTAAGCCATCCCAGTGCTCCTGAGCACCATTTCATATTCACCCGTTCAGAATTTTTTCTTTTACTTTGGGTCTCCAGCTGCTCCTAGGGCAGCTGGCAGGGCTGGCTATGCAGTGTATCATGGAGACACTCTTTGCTTGTGCCAGCAGAAACAGTGGGAAATGCTCCATCCAAGTTAATTTTGGTCCTTTCTTAAGGCAATGAGCCGGAGGGAAGGATTTTTTTAGGAAGAAATTCTTTACTGTGAGTGTGGTGAGACATTGAACAGGTTGCCCAGGGAGGTTGTGGATACCCCAACTCTGGCAGTGTTCAAGGCAAGGCTGTGTAAGGCCTTGAGCAACCTGGTCTAGTGGGAGGTGTTTCTTACCATAATGGTGAGGGTTGGGTCTAGATGATCTTTAAGATCCCTTCCAACCCTTAACATTCTGTGATTCTGTGATTTTTGGCCAGCCTTGCTTTTGTGTCCTCTCTCTGCTTACCCACCACCAGTCAGGCTTGCACTGGCAGAGGGATGCTGACTGCCAGCCTGGAGCGTGGGGGCCCTACGGGTACTACAGCAGCAGTTTCACTTGCAAGCATTTGCTTCAAATGTGACATGCTATTTCAGGGTGGGGAGGAGACTTTGAGAAGGGAAAAAAGAAACTTTAAGACTGTTTCAAAGATAGATGCAGGGCTGACCTTAGCAAATGACGTGCCTTGAGCAATATGAACACGCAGAGTGTGCATCAGAGAAATAAAACCCCACCAGGTAGGGCCGGGGGTCAGGAAAAAGCCTCTGAAAGCCACTGGGTCATTGCAATATAGTCTTGGGTGTGATTATATTGTTGCAAGGGGTGACATCCTTTCAGACACAGAGTAATGCGGAGGCCTGGGGCCCTGTGCAGGACTGCAGGTGACATTTGTTTATGGCCAGCTTTACACGTGATGCAGCCCTCCTCAAGGAGGTGTCATAAAGTGCTTCACAGCTGGTTTTACATGACACACACATGTAACATGTCATGCACCTTGCTTGTGGGAATTCCTCCTCTGAGGACAGGTCATAACAACCTGCCTAACACAGTTGTAATCCTCTGTGCATGTCCCTGCCTGTAAGAAGCAGCATTTGCCCTCACAAGTCAAGGGAAGTGAAACCACCAGAAAGCTCTAGTGCAGCATTAGTCAAGAGACAGCCTAGCCATATAGGATAGGCTCAGCAGAGGAATCTGTAAAGGACACATGCTATGCTCCTGAAGTAGAGGAGTTTGAATTGCAGGTCAGACATGCTGGCAGAGGCCACGGTAGGCCAAATTCAGACATCAGCCAGCCAAAAGCAGAGATGTTTGATGTAGTCCTGTTGGGAAGCAAGAAAGATGTACCTGGTAAGGCAATGACCCAAAGTTCTTTACTAGGGTTAGGAAAGAGGGTGAAAAGAACTTATAACAAAGCAGTGGTGAAATTAAAGACACCTCCAACACTGTAAAGATAAGGGGGATTACAATAAAATACATTTGGGTTATGCAAAGAAATATTGATGGTGAGTGCAGTTATTAGATACAAAGAATATAGATGTTGTATTAAAGAGAGAGCCCTGATGTTCCTGTATTGTAAAAGATCAGGTGAAAATCGAGTAAACTTATCTCCTGATATCATGGTACACATAAACCTGACATCCTACACCTACTGAGGACCAAAGTTTTGCACTACAGAAGGCAAAGACAATACTGCTCACAGCTTTTGGTCCTATTGTGAAAGCACTCTGAGGACTGCTGGAGTGGAGTGCCTATGGAGAAGGCTATAACACCCTCCATCACTACCTGTGGAATCACTTGTTTAGAATTATTTTTGGGAAACACAAAGGGAGTAAAATGTTATTTTTCCTTCTCTTTAGGTTAAGGTACTCTCCCTGCTGATCGGATGATGTCCTTTCAACATCACAGACGCAGGAACTTATTTCTTGTCATGGACATCAGGTCCAGTAATGCAGCCATCACCTTTCCATAAAATGCATGCTCAGTGATACACCAATCTGGAGTTTTGAATGGGTAGTATGTCCATTGGAGAAAACAGCATAAAAAAGACCCTATCAGCTGGAGCCTTGGGATATTCAAAGATAACAGACAGAGCCCACTGGTGTGAACACACATCAGGAGTTCAGACAGAATCAAATTTATGAAGGAAGGACACAGTTTCTACATTTTCCACTTATTTTAAGGAGTACCATACTCCAAAGCTGCAGAGCTGTTCTTTAGTAAAGCTGCTCTGCTAAAATGCTAAACAAAATCTGTTTCTTTGAAGCCAGCAGGAGTCCTTGAAGATCATTTCAGATGCAGTGTGAGTCGTGCAAGGAATGATCTAGGGCCTTGATCACAACACATAGGGAGGGATTGAATTACTCTTCTTACATATAAATATAAGTAAGCTGTGTAGGACATAAGAATTTTCATACAGCCCAGATATTGGGGGTGAAGTGGACAAATGGACAAGTTTTGATATTAACAGCAAGTCCAGGAAAGGCTGAGTCCTGGGAGAAAGGTCTGATTCTTTAATTAGAGCAGAAGTGAATTAGAATTCCTTGGCTGAGGAAAAGACAGTTCTTGTGATGGGATTTGGAAATAGTCAAGAGTAATTATCAAGCGGTTGGCTTCAACAAGGAACTGTAGAGGAAAAGGCAAAGTTTCTATTTTCAGTGTTCGTTTAACATAACCCTTTATTCTGTTTGCAGCCCACATGATGACGCAACATCCCTCCATTTATATTCCCAGATTTTGAATCATAAAAACATTAATTCACCTCTTAATTATTCATTTAGGAGTTTCTTTGTTGGGCTCTCAGGAGTACTATATTAGGCATTTCTTTTGTAAAATGCAGATTTTAAATGTAAGAGGAATGAAGACTTAGTCTCTTTTGTAAAACTACAGAGAATTTTAGTGAAAACCATATGAAAACAGACAAACCTTCAATTAAAAAAAATGAGTTTCCAAAAACACAGACTGCTAGACTCATGTTCTCTGCATATCTCTTTTCAAATATGGATCTAGTCTTTTCAGATAAAAATGGAATACGAGAAAGAAAAGTGTAACTTCAGAATACTGTAAAAATGCACAAGATTTTAACAAAATTCTGACAGGTATATAAAACAATGATATCTTTTCATTTCAGAAAGATTTTGTAAAAAACAAAGAGATTTATTAGCCTTGGAGGTATTTCTCTTTCGTTTCACAATATGATCAAGAGATTCTGTGAAGCTTTTTGAGGATAAATTTTGTTGTAAAGAGACTGCCTCAATAGATCTTATTGCCTTGTAGTCCTTACTTGTAATAAAGAAAAGTGACATTAAGAACAGTGTAATAGGCACTAAGAACTGTGCACCCTTTTATACTACAGTGTTAATGATGGTTTAGATTTGTCTGGAAGCATACTTTATACCTCCTTATTTAATGGCACCCTCACTCTTTTCAGTTTTATTGTATTCAATGGGTTCCCCAGTACAAGAAATCCATGGGCCTGTTGGAGTGCATCCAGAGGAGGGCCATGAAAATGATCAGAAGGATGGAGCATCTTCTGAGGACAGGCTGAGAAAGGTGAGGTTGTTCAGGCTCTGGGAAGATGTTATTGTGGCCCTCTGGAATTTACAAGAGGCTTCTAAGATGGATGGAAAGAGAGGTTTTTTTCTCAGGGCCTATATTGATGTATATAGAAGGGTAATATTTTTAAACTGTAAAAAGGCAGGTTTAGATCAAATATCAGGAAAAAATTGTTTGCTAAGAGAGTGTCGAGGCACTGGAACAAGTTCCCAGAGGATCTGTGGATGCCCCATCCCTGGAAGTGTTCGAGGCCAGGTTGGATGGGGTTTTGAGCAACGTGGTCTAGGGGGAGGTCTCTGCCCATGACTGTGGGGTTGGAACTGGATGATCTTTAATGGCCTTTCAAATCAAAACTACTCTGTGATTCTATCATTTGACAGTGATGACAAAAACTAATGTTCACCCTCTTCTTAGCTCCAAGAGTCCAAATAGCATCACACAGAACTGAAGCTACAGTGAAAAGAAGTACTGAGAAAATTTGGATTTCTTTTAAACAGAAATATAGGGATTACTTTTAAACAGAAGCACAAAAATCAGACTACAGGCTTGACTTTAATATTTTTTTACTTGACAAACAGTCTTCAGTGATGCCTTCAGTCAGAGTGAACAAAAGGAAAATTTGCCATCATAATTTACTGTTAAAAAGAAAAAAAATAAGCCATGGTTGCCTCAATCCTCTATTTGCCTAAGCATCTAAGTGATAATTTTATCTGAGTGGCTTCTGAACCTTAGTAAAAAAGTTTGGTAAATCTCAATGTGATTAAGAATTCACTTCTTTTTTAAAATAAACACATTGAAAAGTTTGGAACTCCATTTCAAAGATCAAGGGATGTCCAGTTACAAAGCAAAGAGGTGAAAAAGTTTCTCGCTTGTATCATCAGTAGCCTCTTGACTTGTCTGCAAGGATACATACAGTGTAACATCTTTCAGGTTCATCTCCTGGGTACATTTACATGCAACTTTATCATGCCATTGCAAAGATGCAATTTTATGGAAAACTGTGATGTGCATTAGAGAGTTTATTAAGCATTAGATTACCCTTCTCACATATATCATGAGAATAGATCAAGATGTGAAGATCGAGCATCCCTTAAGTGACATCACACTGTGACTATATTTATATAGGTTGCTTTCCTTTCCTGGAGAGAAATTTTACCGAGGGCATTTAGTCGATGTTTCATGACTAAGGAAGCAGAAAATTACAGAGCAGTCTGAAAGTGGTACTTTTATATCTATTCTCCAAGCAGATGTAGGTGACCAACTTGGGGTTTTATCCCTAATGAAACACAAAGAAATTTTCATGGCTCAGTATGTATTCTGTTTCAAACTGGAAAGCAGACTTCTTCAGGAAAACTGTAGCTATTCATTGCTATATCATACACGTGTAATAGGCCTGTGTATATGTAGAGCATGGAGAAATCTACCCATACAGATTATATCCGCCTATACATAGATAGATCTGCTACATTTAGTTCTTTTCAGGTTACAATAAAGATGCAAAAGCATGCGTGTGGCAAGGCCTTCTACTGACAGTGGCTGAAAAAAAGAGAAGTGAATAAAGTGGAAATGCTGTGCTTACCAGCTCCCACTGTTCAGGCCACAGAGGGTCACTGAACTGCAGTTCATTTCCTATTCCACTCTCTGACTCCAACACTTTGAAGACTGCTGTAGGGATGTAATCATTCTTCTCGTGCTCAAGTGAAAACCACACAGAAAGATCAGTCATTTGCCTGCCCTGTTATTCACCCTCTTCCTCTTTTCATTTTTTTTCTGCTGTTTTAATGTATTTGTAAAGATCATTATTTCTTTGGATTAGTTTTAAATTTAGATTTTTTAGTTAAAAAGTGTTCTTATGATAACAGCTGATTACTTTCTGAATTCTATATGTTACACACTTCACAGTGCTAAGCTCTTCCTGTGGTATCTTTTTCATGCTTTTTTTGAGGTTCAATTCTCCAGAAATACCATTTCTAAAAGCTCAGGTTTATCCTGAACAACTTATATTATCCATCACAAATAAAAAATATCTTCAATGAGAAAAATTTAATAGATTCAAAGTTACAAGCATAAACACAGAACAAGGGGAAATTAATGTCATGAAAACTTCATGTATTTTTTCTAATGTTTTCTTGCAACGGGATGATTGACACCTTAGAGAAGATGGCTTTAGAATGTTTGATGGAATTACTGGTCTTGGAAAACTTTTAGTATTTTCATTTTCATGTTTCTTCTCTTCCAGTGTAAGACACTTGGATCAGAAAACGTCTGGGTGATGGAGGTCTGGGAGAGATTATAAGACTGCACACACATAGGCTCATCATTGTGCTTTTTCCTGGTGGTACTCCTAGTCCTGACACAAGCAGATCATCCCAAATGACTGCACCTTCGTGGTAGGGTTATGGAGCAGCCCTGTCTTCATGCTGCTGATGAATAAACCCTGCTGCATGAGGCTGAGTAAGCCTTGTGTACACAACATGGTGACACCCATTCTCTCTCCGTGGGACCATGATGTTGCTGTGCAGCTGAGCGCAGAGTCTGACTCTGAGAATGCTCTTTGTCACTGTTACTACATTCTCAGTCACTGCATTTCATCCTTTGGGAGCTGAGCTGCTACACTCTGTTCAAAACGGAGACAGACAAAATTTCATCACACAAAACAAAGAAATCTTGGGTGAAAGGGAGGTGAGGTAAAACCTATAATATCATGGGACTGGGCTCTGCCTCTCACTCTGTGATTCTGCCTGGGAGACATTTGATAACATGGTCAGACCCAAACCCTTGGTAGGACAGGCCCTGTGATTAAGAAATTTAGGCAATCCTGTGATTTCCCTTGTAGCTCTGACATCTAGCTGCCTGATCTGTGAAAAGCAAAGGAAGATACAATAAAATGAGGACACAGAACAGAAAAATGTGATGTCTTAACTACTGGGAAAAAATCTTCAAGCATTAGCAAAATGGTGTCCATTTCTACTTATTGTGAATGCTTGTCCTTGTGTTACTTTAATTTGCTTAGCTGTATTAGGAAATTGTCCCCCAAACCCATGAAACACCTGAAATGTTCGTTCCTGTAACACAGCAACAGGCTCTTAAAACATTTTTAGTAGACTATTGTTCTTACATTTTTTACCACCCCTTGTCAAAATAAATCAAACTGTGATAATCTCCATAAGCACTTTAAAAGGATTAAAATTATGGGGAATCATTTTATATACCAAATTACTTTGTATATTTCTATTCTCTTGAATGAGAGGGGAAAATGAATTGGAAATCAAAAGAGGGAATTGCTCTTTTGATATCAGCATTTTCTTTTCTATGGGTGTAATTAAATAGATCTTAGAAGAATGAGATGCAGAAAGGAGAAGGAAGAGGTAAAAAAGGAGAAAGGGACAAAGGGAGATGGTGATAAAAGGTATTCTATGGCCAGAATTAAAATATTTACACATCATCTTAAATCTCTGAAAGACACAGTACATCAGATTCTCATCTCAGGATTCCTGTAGTCTGCAGAAGACCACTGATAAGTCTGAAGGACTGTCTGGGTAACTTTCATGCCACTGTCACTGACACCTCAGAAAAAGGCAGTCTGGATGGTGAAAGACAGAGAGGAGGACAGGAAACCATAGGAGTGTGTGGCTGAAGGATTCCTACCACAGGCTGTTTTTTCTCTGCTTGTATACTAGTTCTCAAGACACCTGACACACAGAACAGATCCCACACTGCTCTGAGCTGTTACTGGTCTCAGGTACAAAGACTTCCACCTGTGGTTGTCTTTGCTGCTAAGTTGTGCTCAGCAAATACTAAGAAGCATCAGATCTAGGTTGCTAGAACAATTCCTTATGGCTTCAAGAAGTAAAATTTTATAATATCAAAAGGAAAGACTAGGATGAAGATACAGAAAAAATTCTATATACATATTCTATTCTATAGGCAGGAGGGAAAAGTCTCACAGTTGCTACCACTTGTTCTCTCAAGGGACTTCAGCTTCCCAGACATCTGCTGGAAATGCAACACAGTAGAGAGGAAAGAGTCCAGGGCATTCCTGGAGTGTGTGGAGGAGAACTACCTGACACAGATGGTGAGGGAGCCAGCTCGGGAAGGCTCCACACTGGATCAGCTGTTTGTGAACCCTGATGGGTGATAGTCAAAGGGTCTCTTGGGCACAGAGATCACAAAACGACAGAATTTTCAATTTTTTGAGAAGGAAGGACAGGGGGCAGCAAAAGTGCTGCCTTGGACTGAAAAACAGACAGACCTCTTTAGGAGACTGGTTGAGAGAGCCCCTTGGGAGGCAGTCCTGAGGGGAAAAGGAGTCTAGGAAGGCTGGACCTTCTTAAGGAATGAAATCTTAAAGATGCAGGAGCAGATTGACCCCATGTGCCAAAAGATGATCCAGCAGGCAAGCAGACCAGCTTGGCTGCACAGAGAACTTCGGCTGGAACTCAGAAAACAAGACAAAAGTTTATGGCCTTTGGAGAAAGGGGCAGGCAACTAAGGAAGACTGCAAGGATGTTGTGAGGTTATGCAGGGAGAAAATTCAAAGCCTAACTAGAACTTAATCTGGTTTCTTCTGCAAAAGGCAACAAAGAATGTTTCTATATATACATCAACAGAAGGAGAGCTAAGGAGTATCTCTATAATATATTGGATTACGAAAGGAACAGCATGAAAACAGATAAGAAAAGGCTAAGGTGCCTAATGCTTTCATGCCTCACTCTCTCAGGGCAAAACCAAATGTTCTCCAGGTACCTGGCCTTTGGGATGGAATACAGAGACGGGGAGTAGAATGAAGACCCCATAATCCAAGGTGAAATGGTCAGTAACTGGTTACACCACTTAGACACACATCGATCTATGGGGCTAGTTGGGATCCAACCAAAGGTACTGAGGAAGCTGGTGGAAACACCACCAAGCCACTTTCCATCATTTACCAGGAGTCCTGGCTAAGCAGGGGAGGTCCCAGTTGACTGAAAAATGGCAAATGTGATGCCCATCTTCAGGAAGGGTTGAAAGGAGGATCTGGGTAAATACAGGCTTCTAATCCAGAATTCAGTGCTGGGGAAGATCATCTCAAGTGTCATTACATGGTGCATACGGGACAGCCAGGGGATCAGGCCCAGCCAGCTCAAACATGGCTTTGTGAAATGCAGATCCTGCTGGACCAACCTGATCTCCTCCTGAGACAAGGAGACATGTTTAGTGCATGAGGGAAAGGCTCTGCAGAGGGATCTGAACCCGATGGATTGATGGAACATGACCAGTTGTATGAGGCTCAAGAAGGCCAAGTGCTGGCTCTTTTACTTGGGTCACAACAATACCAGGCAGAGCTACAGGCTTGGGGCAGAGTGAGTGGAAAGTGGCCTGTTGGAAAAGGACATGAGGGTGCTGGTTTTCAGCCACTGAACATGAGCCCCTGTGTGCCCAGGTGGACAAAAGCCACTGGCATCCTGGCCTGTATTGAAAAGAGTGTGGCCAGCAGGATGAGGGTAGTGATTGTCCCTCTGTACCTGGCAATGCTGATGCCACACCTCAAATGCTGTGTTCAGTTTTGTGCCACTCACTACCCCAGAGACACTGAGGTGCTGCAGCATTTCCAGAGAAGGGCAAGGCATCTGGTGCACAAGTCTGGAGTCTGGGTCTGGAGCACAAGTCCTGTGAGGAGAGGCTGAGGGAGCTGAGGTTGTTTATCCTGGAGAAAAGGAGTCTGAGACAGGACCTTATTGCTCTCTACAACTATCTGAAAGGAGGTTATAGACAGGAAGGGTTTGATTTCTTATCCTAAGTGATAAGTGACAAGGTGAGAGGAAATGGACTCATGCTGTGCTTGAGGAGATTTAGATTGGATATTAGGAACAATTTCTTTATGGATAGGGTTGCCAAGGTTTGGAACAGCATGTCAAGGGAAGTGTTGAGGTTACCATCCCTGGAAAGTGTTCAAGAAATGCAAATGTGGCACTCTGGGACATGGTTTAGTGGTGGACTTGGAGGTGCTGGGTTAACAGCTGGACTCAATGATGTAAGAGGTCCTTTCCAGCCCAAGCGGTTCTATGATTCGGTGTTTCTGTGCCCATACATATGGGGTTTTATCTGGAATACTATTATTATATTGTCATAATCCTAATACCTTGGGCTACATCCTACACTTCACTGTGTTTGGAAATAATGAATTTGGTCAGTGGCAAGTGACTTATATGAAAAGATGTTTGAAAAATATTAGCAAGACAATCTGTGTGGCTGGAAAGTAATGTACAGGCATCATGTAGTATTAGGCATTTTGCCTTTTTTCTTCTGCTAGTCCATTTCAGTAATGGTTCCTGTAATAACCTCTGGTTCTTTGGACATCCAAGATTAGGTGCAAACAAATGCCTGTCTACAACCTCTAAGCTTTTTATAGCAAAGCATGTGTTAAGGTGAGGTAGAAGTTCTGGAGTGAGAAAGAAGAAATTTCCAGACTGCAGTAAATATGGAGATGTATCTTTCAATCTCTATGTATCATTATGTCCTGAGAACTTCTACTCTTTCACAGAAGTAAAACATTGCTCAAGAACGCATTTATTATTCCCAGAGTTTCTCCTTCTTTCATTTTGATGTAAAAATTGAGATATAACAAGCATTCTAAGTACATCCAGATTCGAAGAATCAAGAAACAAAATTTTCCTTTCCTCTTTAAATCTTCCTTCTGCCACACCATTAATTTTATGCAGCTGAAGGGTGTGGGTAGGAATGTAAAATGTCTCAGGAAACTTGGAAATAAAAAAATCAAGCTGAAAATAGTGAGGTGAGGCAGCATTGATGAAGGCTGAGTTAAGACCACATTTTAGAAGCAATGAGATGTCATTTGCCCTTTTTATATCTGACAGGTGCCTATACTTAAAAAAAACCCAAACATGGTAAATAGGTGTAATCTGATACTATCTAGTTTCAGTTGTCCAGGAAGCTCAATTTATAAATTTTAAGATGATAAAAATGATTTTGAGAGATATATGAAATATATCTCACTATGAAAAAGGTAGTCTAGTAGGCCTACTTAGCTAATTTTCTCTACCTATAAATAAAAAGTACCTAAAGTAGGAGTGAAATCAGGTATGAAGCTGGAAAGTTGAACTGTAAAACAATTTGAAAAAGTTAAAGATGAAGATCCAGGGGAAATCTGAAGTCTGTCCAAAGGACCTGAAGATAAGGAGAGTTTATAACTGGTGAAATCCCCTCTGTACTTCCCACAGGAGATATCAAGTAACTAGAGCTAATCTGACAGCAGGTGAATGATACAGTGCATTTCCTAGGGACTCAAAAGAAGGTTCATTTATAAAGTTTGAATAGAAGGCAGCTCTCACTGAGGAAAAATGGTACTGAAAAATTAAACTCTTCTAGCAAAATATTCTGTCAGGTAGACTGGGATTAGGATTACTGTATGGCAGGGACATATTCCAGTTTGGATAATAACTGATATATGCTTTAAATTGGAGTGGGAGAAGAGACTCTTCAGAGGAGGAGCCATGTACACACAAACATACACTCTCAAAAAATTTCTCCCCTGAATTTTGTTTCAAACCAAGACACTCAGGATTCAAGGAAGCAGACTTCCCATTTCATGCATCTTGTTTTTTTTTTTGACCAATTTATCTAGTTTCCTTATAGTAGCAAGGAAAAAGTTGAATTGTGTGGTTAAGTCCTGGCACCCATCTGTTTGACGATCTGTCTGATCCATTTCTATGCTACAATTTTTCAGGCATCTTTTTCCTGGTGTTTCTGGGAAATATTGGTAGCATTTTTCCCCTTCTCTTGTAAAGTTTTTTAAAGACGAAACTTAAGAATTTTTCTCATAACAGGTTAAATTTGGTCAAAGATTTTCTTTCATCAAAACCATTGAATTCACTTTTTCTGTGGTTATACCCTTTTATGCTGGCTGACCAAACTGTTCTGGTGTTTGTATTTAACAAAATGGATAACTGAAAGAGCAGAATGTTTTAAGTAGATGGAAAAAGATATTTGCTGAGTGAATTTTACTCCTGTGGGAGAGACTAGTACAATAGAACTAGATTCAACTTGCAGGCAAACACAAGAAAAAAAAAAAGAAAAAAGGAAAAAGAAAAAAGAAACAGAGACAAAGAAACAATAAAAAGTGAATGTATGTCCACATATGTACTAGCACATATAATGACTTTAAAAACTCCCACTATTGTCTCATTAAATATTTCATAAGCTCTGAAAGAGCTAAAATCCCTCTAATAAATATGTCTGAATGAGGAAGAAGTATTTTCTCAAAACGATGTGCTCAGATTTTGCCAACAAAACCTTTAAGGAATAGAAAGGAAAGAGCAGGGAGAAAAGAAGTGTTGAGACCCAAAATATATTAGCCAAATGGAGCTAGTGATAAAATTGCTGAGAAAATTCAAGGTACAAACCAAATCCAGTAGGTTTCCACATCCTTATTCTGCCATCCTGTACATAAGAATAAATCTGAGGATTCCTAGATTTGCTGAAAGAACAAAAATAGCCTGACTCACCAGAGAAATCCATTAAAACCAACTTCAGATGCATTTTGTAATACTATTTCTTTTCATGATTCTTGAAAATCCCAGGATGATAAAATGTTATTTTCATTTTTGGAAAGGATCATTTCAGGAGTCTTAGTTTATTATTTTTTCTTTCCTTTCTTCTTCCTGCTGAGAAACACTATGGATGAGAAGATAATTAGAAACACAAAGGGACAGAGCTAGAAACAAAAATGTAGTGCTAGGTGACATTTTGTCTCTCTCGTAGCTGAAGAATTTGTTCTTGCTTTATTGGAGCTCATATTTTAGGACAGTGGAAAAAGTAATTCAGGGCAACCTACACGGATTTTTTTTCAATACAAAGTAAAATCTATTCATAGAAATCTTTCTGCAGACTACAGGAAGCAACAAATACTACAGGAACGGCCTATGTATTAATCAAGAAACATATCTGACTGAAAGTGAGACACAAAGGGAGAGAAGAAAAAAAAAGCATTCTAAATGAAATGGCTTAAATATGTAGACAATCCAGGGTCATACTACACTGACGTTGTTTTCTTGTTTAATGAGAACAGATGTGTCAAGTAGAACTTATACCCAAGATGTTTAATTAAAATACTTGCATACATGTGCCTGCACGCATTTGCACACATGCACGCACACACACACACACACACACACACACACACACTCACGGAACAAAAATAAGCATGGAAATTCTTTCCGATAGCCAGTTTCAAGAATACAACTGTTCTCCTGTGCTAGAAGCTATTGGCAGCCAAATAAAATATCAGTGTTCCACTAGGAAATGGTTAGTCAAACAGAAAGTGCAATGAATCTGCAGCTGATGAATATAAGGATTTCTCCATTAAATCCCCTGTGTCAGAAATTATTATAGAGGCTTTCTGTAGTTTAGGACATTCCCAAGACTAGTTACTCAGTGTTATGTAAATGACAAATGGTTAGAAAAAAATAACTTGGAACAGATGAATAAGGCATTTGGTTCGTAGGAAAAGGGATCAATACAGTTTTGACTAGAGGCTTGAAGTAACTTCTTGTGTTAAAAATAGCAACACTACAGTTCCTTTCCTGTGGCTATCATTATATCAATTTATAGACAATAAAATATGTTTCAGCAAGTGTAAAAAGTTAAAAGGTGTTTCCTTGCAAAACACATAGACTAAATGTCCCTGATCTTTTGCTTTTTACAAAGCCTTATTTAGTACATGATTAGCAGAATTATTACCTTTTATTTCAATCATTTTTGTTCTTCTGATGTGAATGCCTGGGAAAAATTTAATGATGCATATTAATACTGATTCAGCAACTTGACAGTGTTTGGTGGGAGACATCTTTAGGGCTTTTTGTGTTATCCTTTAAAGAGGCTACCAAGGACTGAATTTACAGGCCCTACACAGATGTGTGTAGGGAAGGTTGAAAGAAGGTTTTTCCGTTCGCCACCCACACCCCATGCAAGAACCAAATGTAAGCAGTTCCCAAAGAACTGATGAGAACCAAAAGGAGTGCAGATCACCAGGGAGTGGTGTGTGAAATGCAGACCCATTGCGTGCTGGGTCTGTAAAGGGAAGGAGAGGTATTTTTGACATAAAGCAGTCAACTTCAGTGTCTCATAACTGGGGGGAAGTGGAGTGGTGAATGTAGCTTAATATTCATAGAGCAAAGGAAAAGATCTGTGTACAGTAACTCCTGTCTTGACTCACAGATCTCAAATGCCTGATCTGACCTGTGGTTCTCTGTATTCAAATGAATACTGACAAAGTCACTGCATAACCAAATAAACACAGAATAAAAATATAATAAGAATTTCAAAATTTGACCCTAGAACCGGCAATTCTCTCAGTTGTATTTTCTGTTTAAGGATGTATGAATAGCCCACTCACCACTGGAACATACACATTTTTGCTTTCAGATGTACTGCATGTCTTTGAACAGGGTCTTTTCTCAATAAAATATATGCTACTTTTAACCCTTCAGTGACTTCTGTCTTTCTAGCCTATTTATAGCCAATTTCTTAGCCTTCAATACAGTAAATCCATTTGTATAATATGCCTTTAATACAAAAGGGCTAGGGAACCACATTGTTTTCAAAATATGGTTTCACTGGCTGCTTATATAGCGCTAGGATATTTCCTCTGACTTAGGTTCAATACCTCCATTTATACATACCTCATTTTTTGTTTGCTTTCCTTTCTTTTTTCTTTTTTTTTTCTTTTCACCCTCAGCTGCTGTTAAGCACCAGGCCAACTACTTTTAAGTTTTATTCACCATCCCATCCCTCCCTCCCACTTCCCCACTCCCATCCTGAACTACTGAGTGTATGGTCATGAACAGACTGTGTTTTTTGGGTTCAGCATAAATCATACACTATTTTGTTCTTCTGACTGAAAACTTGCTGTGGTATGGATCAGATTATCACCAGAGCTGAGTGAACCAATTTGGATTAAATTAACAGAACTATTCCTTGCCTCACACAGATCTTTGTTTGAAGTTTGAAAATGTCAGCTTAATTTTTATTCACCTGCTGCTCACTTCCTGGTTTTGGTCAGGACTGGAATGCTACAATATTAGGAGAAATTATGCTCCTTTGATACTTTCAGAAGAAATGGAAAGAGGAAATTGGAGATGAAGGATGGTCTTATGGTTAAAGAAACTGAACAAGGACTCTTGAGACAAAGGTTTAATACCAGTTTGAGCCACAGACTAACTTCATGATTCCAGTCAACTGTCAGAAACAGAGAAATTGCACTACTGGATCAGATCAGTGGTCTCTCTAACCATTTATCACCTCTCAGTATCTCCTTTTGTCAGCTTTACAGAAAGATGCAGGTCTCTGAAAAAGCAGGTATAACATGCCTACAAGAACAGTCTGTCCCAACACCTTATGCTCTGGTGTATTCTATCCCCTTCTACAATTCTTAGCTGTTTCTACTTTGCTTATTTTCTTGGCTGCTGCTGAGCACAGTGCAGAGATCTTCATTGAGCTGTCAAATCTTTTTTTCTGAGTTGTTACAGCTGTTTTCTCTTGTTCTGCCCCTGTGATCAATGGGGGCTTTCTTGACACTGTCATCTTGTCTGGTCAATGCCCAGAACTGGAGGCCTTATAATTTCCCAGAACTCAGCAACTGCATGACTCAGAGCATGTGGTTATAATTGTGGCACAGTCCTTTTTCTTTCTCTGCTAGTTACAGTGCTTGAGCATGAATGATGTGTTCAAACGCTGCCTGGGATTTGAAAGGAACACTCCAACACCATTCTTTTCTTCAAACAATAGGTACTTCTATGATCGAGGTATCGTTCCCCAGCCTTTTAGACCATGGCCACTATTATCCTGGTTGTTATAAATGAAAGGTTATTATAGCTCTCTAACAACTCCTGGAAAAGTGCCTGGCTGCTGCAAAACATAGCTGTTAGAGTTCTCATACTCATATGAGAAGGGTTTTCTCCTTCATCTTCTTCCTAAAACTTCTGTTGATAAGTAAAGAAAGACCCCGTATGGGGAACAAGGAGCCCATACCTCATTGCTTGGGGGTAGAATATCACACATCAGAAAGAAATCTCTGGTCATTTCACAATGCTCTGAAGAGTTCTGTTCCACATCATCTATGACTTGCTGCCCTGTGACAACCCGATCTGTGGTGGAGGACCACTGCCATGGCTGTAACTAAAATGATACAATCCATTTGTCGTTTTCACTGCTTTCTCTGTGAACCACTCAAGACTACTTGGAACAAATTTCAATGTTACTTCTCACGCTGAATATTTTCTTCTGCAAACATTATTGGTGTTTGAAGGAATCAGATGTTATTCATTGTCTTAAAAAAGAAGAGATAATTTTGTTTCCATGTCAGGTTTGCTTCCATCACTTTTAACCTTTCTTTATACTGGAAATGATGCCTTGGGACCTTGGTCAGGGTCAGCCAGCAGTATTGCCTTGATTCATAAAGGGTGTAGGGATGGAAGACACAGCTCTCGGAACAGCTATTCTCCTGTCTAAGTACAAGGATAGGAAAATGTCTTGATGATAGGAGGAGATGAGGCAGAGCTACACTGATTACACTAGAATTTTACTGCTGCATGCCTGCTGTCTTAGGTTACATTTAAACTGTTGAAAGCATGCTCATCTACCCTTGAATGACGAGACTCCCTTTCCATGTACTGTGTGGAGGGAGACTGGGTTTAAAGATGAAATTTTGTTAGAATTGCAAACGGATCTAGAAACTCAGATCAGCTTTCAACTCAGTAACAGAATCCAAAGGGATCTTACACCAAAATGGAGAAGCCAAAAATGCATTTTGCCTGACCTGAGTGCTAATGGCACTACCAGTATCAGGGAGTCACAGCTATCCTCATCCTGGCCACACAGTGCTTGAAGGGGAGAACTAACACCCTGTGTCATGCTCTTCTCTGGGCAGTACCCACAAGTAGACACTGTACAGTTTCCCAGAACTCAGCCATTTTATGACTCACCACATACTGTTGTAATTGTGGCTGACAAACCTCTCAGACTCTTTCTACATAGTTCTGAAGGCCAGCTTATCTGCCCAAATAGCGTATGAAAGAAACACTGGACGTTAAAAAGCAGAGGCACTTTTTGCCTTAGAAAAGCATGTTGGGCACAGATAGAATCTAGGCACAAATGGTTGCCATTAGTAGTATTTTGATACTGCAGCCATGTTGTGATTGTAAGGAAGCATGAAAAGCAACATTGCTGTAGTTGTTTTAGTAAAGATGATGAGTCAAGTGCCGTTTGGGGTCACATGCAAGAGCCCTAGATGTCACAGAACAGGTGATGAGCCTGGTATCAGCATACACTGAATGACAGAGAAACCCCAGGATGGCTTGCAGTACTGTCAAGGGTTTCTCTCAAGACTCCTAGCAACAGTAAAGGTGCAACGGTCTTAAGATTCAAATCCACTTTTTTCCAGTGCATGCAAAAATTAGTCTCTGCATATATTCTATAATTTAGAAACCTGATATGTAACTCATGCTGAACCTGGTCTCTGTCTTCCCCCCTTAGCAGGTTTCCTACTCATTAATTATTTGTGCTATTGTAGCTTTAGCTCTGCATTTTTTCAGATTCCTAGGGATTTTTTTCCCACACCAATATCTCTGGAGCAGGTGTGGCACAATCTGCTGCAGGAACTCCTTGTGACCTTCTATGGACACTTCATTCATCCCATCTTTCAGGAAGGAGGAAACATGATCAGAACTCTCCTTTCTTGCTCATGGAATGGAATAGAGGACAGCATTCTGAGATGCTGCATGCATTTAATTCCCTTTTTTTTTTTGACCTTAATTTGTTGCTTCTTTCCTTTGAGAATAATATCAGTTCCCTAAAAGAAACGGGTTGGGGGAAACCCTTGCAATTTCTTTGAGCACCATCACTTTGAATTCTTTGGTGTTGGAGCAGGAGGAAGTGAATGAGGCTGATGCACAGGGAAACACAGAATTTTTGAGGATGTAAGGGCTTTTTAAATCATCAACAGTATAATTTGAACAATCCTCACCCAGGAAAGAAACAAGTCACTTAGAGAAGTGAGGCAAGGAGACTGATAACTCATGGTAACTTTGGGCAGTTCTAGAGCATAAAGAGTGTGTAATCTGAAAGCAAACAAAGTCCCATGCATATTCTCTCTATTCCTTTTAAAAACCAAAAATAATCCAGTATGAAGACAGATAACTAATCAGTACCACTGCCCATCAAATATCTCCAAAAACAGTAAACACCAGCTGTAGCTCAGTTAAAACTGACAGCTCATGAAGGACAAACTTTAGCTCAGAGCTGTATTTCTAGTGAGGGCTCTTTAAATTATTTTAAAGTAATTTCAATTGCAGAAATCAAAATGTTAAGTAAAAACAGAGAATAGCAGGAAAGAAATGAATACATTACAAGGAATAATCTAGTATTCTTTACTATTGAACTCCATAGTTCAAAGATAGGTAATCCTTTCACAGCTATGAAACCATTCTGTATCCATAAAAGACCTTTAAAAAGGGGTCCAAAGAAAAAATTTGGATGCAGTTTAAAGAACCCTTGAGACTAGGGAAGCCCCCAGGAACCACAAAGAATTTTCTTTTTCTTGCACTGTCTTCTTTTATGAATAAATGAAAGAATGAACATATCTTTTCATTCTTTTCTCTGTCACAGAAGCTCCGGTCTTATACCATAACCTTTCCAACTGCCACCTTGTACACTATACAAGTGTTGTCTTCTCTCCTTATTCCTCTGTCTGAAACCATAAAGGGTGACCTTGTTTTCCTTGTGCCTAGCAGTATGGTTTATGGTCCCGCTGTACTCTACCTACTCCTCTCCTTTTTCTCATATGGCTTTTCTGACACGAGCAAACCCTTCGATCAAAAAGCCAACCAGATGGGTAGCTAACTATATACTGGGGGAGAATGTGAAGGTTCTGAAATTTCACATGTCGGAACGAGTTAAAAGAACTATCAGATCCTTCTGCCTCGCATCAGAATACAGAAGCAGATGCTGAAATGTTAGTAATTGAACAGCTTTTTAAAAGACAGGGGAAAAAATCAGTGGAATGAGTTAATTAGATAATGAAGGGAATAGATTTAGTAATTAATTCAGGTTACATAAAGCATTTGAGAATACGATGTAGAAAACTCATTGAGAAGGGTCCATGAGGGGCTTGAATGTTCTCCCCCTCCTTCTCCTGACATTTTTGCCTCTTTAATGTGAAATCGTTTCTGAAAAATGCTCCCAAAATTTTTGATAGAACTCAATATGTAGTCATCAGTGAGTACAGAATTTTTTCCTGCTTCTGAACAAATGTTTAAGCCATTTGCTTTGGCAAGAAGGGTGAAAGATCTTGTATTAGATATGTGCTGATTAAACTTCTTGATAAGAATTCTGCTGTAGGAATACACCTGGGGATCAGTGCCAGAAAATAGGACATATTTGTGTTGCGGATGAAAGGGGTGCACAAATCTTACGTGCACACATGCTAACCAAGATGGAGTGTTTTTTATCTCACATAATACTAATTACTTTTAGTTAAGCTTCTGTCATATGTTTCCATTTTATCTTTCATAGGATGACCTAAATTGTTAGTAAGCAGGATCCAGACTTTTAATGGATTAGAATTGGATCTGCAAAAAGATGGTGGAGTCTGAACACTTATCAACTGATGCCATCATGCAAGCAAACTTCCCAGAAGGTGATACCACATGGTCTCTGGAGATACTCAGGTCCATAACTGCACATGACAGCTACACTGTTTAATTGAATTGCTGATGTTGGAAAGGACCTCTAAGATCATTGAGTCCAGCTGTTAACCCAGCACCTCCAAGTCCACCACTAAACCATGTCCCAGAGTGCCACATTTGCATTTCTTGAACACTTTCCAGGGATGGTAACCTCAACACTTCCCTTGACATGCTGTTCCAAATCTTGGCAACCCTATCCATAAAGAAATTGTTCCTAATATCCAATCTAAATCTCCTCAAGCACAGCATGAGTCCATTTCCTCTCACCTTGTCACTTATCACTTAGGATAAGAAATCAAACCCTACCTGTCTATAACCTCCTTTCAGATAGTTGTAGAGAGCAATAAGGTCCTGTCTCAGACTCCTTTTCTCCAGGATAAACAACCTCAGCTCCCTCAGCCTCTCCTCACAGGCCTTGTGCTCCAGACCCTGCACCAGCTGCCTTGCCCTTCTCTGGAAATGCTGCAGCACCTCAGTGTCTCTGGGGTAGTGAGTGGCACAAAACTGAACACAGGATTTGAGGTGTGGCATCAGCATTGCCAAATACAGAGGGACAATCACTACCCTCATCCTGCTGGCCACACTCTTTTCAATACAGGCCAGGATGCCAGTGGCTTTTGTCCACCTGGGCACACAGGGGCTCATGTTCAGTGGCTGAAAACCAGCACCCTCATGTCCTTTTCCAACAGGCAGCTTTCCACTCACTCTGCCCCAAGCCTGTAGCTCTGCCTGGGATTGTTGTGACCCAAGTAAAAGGGCCAGCTCTTGGCCTTCTTGAGCCTCATACAACTGGTCATGTTCCATCAATCCATCTGGTTCAGATCCCTCTGCAGAGCCTTCCCTGCTGTCCAGCAGATCAAAAGTCCTGCACAACTGGGAGTCATCTGCAAACTGACTGGGGGTGCACTCAATCCCCTCACCCAGATCATTGCTAAAGGTATTAAATGCGGACTGGCCCCAAAACTGAGCCCTACAGAACACGATTAGTGACCAGCTGCCATCTGATCCAATGGGGAGCCTTCCCTATCTGCTTCCCTCACCATCCGTGTCAGGTAGTTCTCTTCCAAACACTCCAGGAATGTCCTGGTCTGTTTCTCTCTACTGTGTTGCATTTCCAGCAGATGTCTGGGAAGTTGAAGTCCCCCATGAGATCAATCAGCAATTGTGAGACCTTCTTACAAAATATGTTTTCTACCTCTTCAGCCTTCTTGGGCAGTCTATAATAGATTCCCACCATGATATCTGCCTTGATTGCCTTTCCTCTGATTCTTACCCACCAGCACTCAACCCTGTCATCACCATCATCCAGGACTAGTCAGTCATAACACTCCCTAACATACAGGACTACATTGAATAGTCATCCATTGCAGCACTGCTGTGCAAGTCTTCCCCTATATGTCTGTGATGGCAGCCGTGTAATGGTTTTCCAGCTGTGCAACAGCTCCAGCTCCTCGTGTTTGGGTGTTGTCCTATGTGAATTGGCGTAGACATGCTTCGCTTGTCTTACCAATTCTGCTGCCTTTTTGGTAGGGAAGCTCCTATTAAGGAGCAAGACCATTATCAAGTTCTTCTGCGGTTTTAAACACTTCAGTAAACCTTGCATCCTTGCTGCTGCATCAATAACCCTGGTATCTTTCCTCTAGAAGCCCACGCTGCTTCAGAAGGGCAGAACTGAAAGTTCAGACATCCAGAGATTACAAGGAATCATGAAGGGACTGTGTGAGAGAAGCCCACCACATTATCCCCAGAGAGCAGAGTCTAAATTTACAAAAGATTTTGCACAAGATTTAAGTGTTTTAGAGCAATTTTGAGTATTCCTTTAGGGACAGTTCCCTTAAGTTTCCAGGTGGTATTGTTTTCATTAGGTCATCAGTTCTGGAGAATGATAATGACTGAATGTCTCCTGTTTTAACTGCACTGGGGATCCTGGCAAATACCTCATTCTAGGCTTTGATTAGGTTTGAGATTTTATATCTGTTTCAAACGTGATGCTTGTCATGTCACAACAGGAATGTTGGAATAGAAGCTGCACAGAACCAGCTAGAATCCAGAGGAGCTAGGTGCCTCTGCACATCACAGGCAAGGATGCTCAGTTAGAGCACTTGATGCTCATTTAGTTTTCCCTCTTCTGACCTTTTGGCTATGGGAGGATCCTCTCCTTAGGAACTTATAATGAAACAGATAATTCGCAAGGATCCTAGAATCATATAATCACCAGGTTTGGAAAAGTTCTCTAAGATTACTGACTCAAACCATTGTCTCAGGCTCTTCTGTCACAGCTCTTTCAAAGATATTTAAATACTCCCTGGACCAAACAGAAAGAGAGTGATGCTATAACACAGTAGCTGGAGCATTCATGTCCTTGGAGACTCAACACATCACTTCCCTTCATATGAGTGACTTAATCATCAGACAAGAGAGGTCAGATTCTTCTTATTCTATGATTTGGTTTTTCCAAATGCCCAGACTCCTGTGTGGGAGCTTAAATCTCTGCCTCCAGCAAAAACAAGCAGGGATGGCACTACCATCAAAACATTAGGTAAAAAAACTCCCATTAGCTGTTGGCATGGGTCCATATTATGCTGCTTCACTAGATGTGTGCATTGCCCTGTAACAGAGACACTGATCTTGTACTCCATAAAACAGAATTTTTAAAGTGCCTCTCTCTTCCACTGACCACCGTAGGCTACTCTCTGATGAGCATGTCTGCTTTGCAGATCCCAAATGTAGAAACATACTTACTTTTATAAAAGTTGTATGGCATCTTTACTGTTACTTTGGGAGCATATTAAATTAATTTGCAGAATATACACCAAAAATGAGAGAGAAATGTTTGAAAACAGCTAATTATAATGTATTTCATTACACAGGTCCCTGCACAATAGTATGTGTTAAAAAGGTGACCACTGACTATGGAGTGAGATGTAGAAGTGCATTTGATTAATATACATGAAATCCTCTAATAATAGGGATATACCTGCTCATGTAATAGAAACAAGCAAACAAAATGTGACACTAGGACATTCGAACTAATTTTTTTACCTTTGTACAAGTAGGAATCCTTTGTGGTTGTCAGCCATCACAAAGTTTTGGTGAAGGTTACCTCCACTTAATACGTGCACCATAAAATAAAGTATTCTATTTGTGTAGAAACAACTGGTTAAGAAACAAATTATATCTTGTATGATAAATCAGTTCTTCAAAATCACATCCTTTTGTATGAATCTCAAAGCAGGAGCTTTAAAATTCAGATACCACACAGATGCCAAGAAACCAAAGAAAGCCATTCTTCATAGGAATTCACTGTGATAATGACCAAAGCAGTGGCAGCAAGACTATTACAGATGAGCTGCACTGAATGTGATATGAGTTAAATATCTGAAGTACAATTCATCAACAGTGCATAAATAAGTAGGAATAGACAAAGAGTGAAATAAAGAAATATATACTTTCTTCTAGCAAAGCATTTAGTAACTTTCCATAACCCATTTCATTTTTCCTCTGATTTTTTGAGCCAAACATTCAAGACTTAGTTGAAACTGAAGATAATGTTAACACTTTGTCAAGCATTTGAATCACTTCCAGTATATTGTAGTATAATCCGCTGTCCACAAACATCCCCTTCATTATTGCCTAATTACATGCAAATTTCATAAAATGAATGAGTTTTAAGTACTTGTCAATCTGTCATCCTAGGAACCACTGAAACATTTTGACTGCTAGATAAATAATCAGCAATAATCACACTATGCAAATTTGATATTTTCTGTACAATTATCTGAAACCATAAATAACTGGACACAAAGACATTTGGCATTCTCTCAGAAAGACTTGACCTACAGGCTTTTTTATTTCAAACAAACATGCCAGCAGAATTTTTAAATTTCTGCCTAGCTAAATGTGACCAGTAGGAACAAAACCCATAAACATTTAGTGTATTAATATTTTATTACAACCTGGGAAAGGTTTCTTTCTTTTGCTTTATTAGGAAAAAGAAAAATTAACAACATTGTTTCTTCTTAATTATTCTTACTTCCACAATTTTATTTCTTTGGTTCTTTGCTTTTTATCTGCAATTATCAAACTGTGTTTTGGTTTTTGCTTAATATTTTTCAAGTAATAAGGGAAAGAAGTGTTATGTGTTGTTGACTTTTAATATTCCTCCCCTCTGTACTTGTTGTAGATCTTCTATAGTGTTTCCTACCATGATTCATTTTGACATTTCTAATGCACTGCAGGCACTTCAGCAGAACCAGTACCAGGAGGCTAATTATCAGGATTACAGACAAGCTCAGAAATACATAAACAGTGAATGCAGGTGAAATTGTGGAGTCCAAAACTACTTTTGTTTCCTGTTTACTCTGGGGGTTGCATACGTGTGTCTGTGTGCATATATGTACATATGCAGCTGGTTGGGTGTATTTTATGAGTCTGTTTTAAATCCCTAAATGTTGGCTCAGAATCTCATGTTTTTCTATAAACAGTAATAAAGCTCTTGAAAACACAAACAAATAAGAAAGTGGTTTTTCATTTTACCAACTTCAAGTTTATTCTGAGATAAATATTTTCCTTTAATGTTTATCACTGAAAGAGCACAAAGGGTAGATAGTAGGAAGATAACACAAAATCTGTATTTAAGACTATTTCTTTCTTATTAATTTATAAATGAATGCATATTAATTAAAGTTGCATCATTTTGTGTAAGAATTCTTGGTTCTGATCTATGTGCCCCTGGAATCTGCATGATGATAGCATATAAGTCATTATATAGGGGTTAATATCATCCTTTTGTTCTTTAAACCTTCCACAGCTAAGACTTGTGTATCCAGAATTATTTATTTGATGAATTTCAGCAATTTTGAGATCTCGAACTATCCTTGGATGGGGGTTAGTTAACACACATGCAGGAAATAATGATAATCAAATATCAAAAGTTTATACTAAATGACAGATATTTATCAAAACCAATCTTGAAATTACACAATTAAACAAAATAACTACAGGAATTTTGGGATTTTTTTTTTTTTTGTCAGAATGTACACTACTAAACACCATTTCTGATGGCTGAACATTCATGTTATACTACTTGCCAACAGACTTATATAGCAGAAATTATGGAGACCTCAAGGTATTGATATATTAAAGGAATCATGATTTACTGCAGAAATATGAGAATTGTTTAAAATAATGAACAAATGTGAGGATATCACACTTTGTTCATAAATCATTTGTGAACTGCAAAAAGTGTACTGAAAATCATCAGGTAAATGGTTCTTTTTGAACTATTC
>VZTN01001071.1:10487-60479 GCA_013400515.1 Erpornis zantholeuca | reverse complement strand
GAAAATGCTAATTCTTCCCAGCTGAATCACTCTTTCTTCTCATTTAATTGCTTCGGCTCACTATGGTTTGTAATAAAATATCACTAAAACCCTCCTGTAATTCTGTTGCTTGGCTTTGTATGAGAAGTGACATTCAAAAAAGAGTGGTCACTTTCAATGTTCATTATCCAGATTCTAGGATTTAGAAGGATGCTTAGAAGGGAGAAAACAAGGAAAAAATGTGTGGGTTGAGATTATGCAGGATTGAATATTAGGAAGAGGAAATCTGTGTGTAAGGATGAAGGAAATCTGGGTTTTCTTTGTAATTTTTTTCACCTAGTTTTCAGCAAGGAAAAGATGACAAACTGGATATTTTACAGAGATCTAGATGTAGTTCCAGTTACCACTGCAGTACAGTTAAGTGTTTTTTGCGAAAAATGTGATCTCTAGCTTTTCATTTGCTCACCTTTGCACAAACATTTAAAAAGGAGAAGAACATGGCTTTCTACCTTGAAGAAATGCAAATAACTATCTTTACCCTGAGGTTTGATCATATCTTTCCTAGACTATGCTAGGCTATAGATGAGTGGGCAGAAATGTCAGACACTGAGTTTCAAATATTGCATAATTTATGTTATGCTATGGTCATATTGATTAGTATGGTTAATGTTTTGGGGAATGGCTAGCTCTAAACATTTAGATCTCTAGCAGAAACGTAACAGAGCTGGTTCTCAGGGTAAGATGGGAGCCACTTGCTCAAGTACCAGGACTGTGCAGGGGACTTTTGATTTCCCTGTATCTGAGAGCCCTCTTGTTGCATTTTGCAGATTTAAATATAGAAAAGTCTTCCTTAACAACTGCTGAGAGATTTATGAAAAAGAAACACTCCCCAAAACAAAATACTCCCTGCTTTTTTAGTGTGCCAGATAGGAGTATGCAAGTGTTGTGGAACAAAATAATTTTAAAAGTCTTAAAAAGCACATTGAATATAATGTTACTGAGTGAAGTAATGTAGTACATTTTAATGCAATTCACCGTGTAATGGTGGTGCTTGTATGAATCTTTTAAAAATGCTTAGAATCATGAGGAAGAATACTCTTCTAGGTGCACTGGATTGTAAAAGCCCAGAACTGGATATGGGTCTCAAGAAAGGTGCTTCTTATTTTGATTTAAGTGGCTGATGCAGCTCTGTAAGCATGCTCTCCATTCATCTCCCTTTTATGCAGCTGTCAGCAGTCTCCACTGAGAAACTTGCTATGTAAGAATCACATCCTTTTTATTTGGCACCCTATCCATTGAGTTTACATGGTGTTTTGAATGTCACTAATATTGTAGCTGAGGCAGTTGAAAGCAGAAAGAATTGCACTGTTTTCCTTCTGTGGGAGAGTATTCCAATATTTTGAAGCTACTTCTGGCACTAACTATGTAACTTACTCCACTGGTAGAAGAAAGTAAATTTCTCTGGCGTTTGTACTAAGAAGTGATAATGTTCACTGATTCAAAGGCAGCAGTGACCAGCGGGTGTTCACAGGGCTGCCTCTGTAACACAGAGCAATACCACCTTCTGAATTTTTTTAAGACATCCACCCATAAGGTAGTAAATTGACCTTAGATGACAGATCAAAGCATTCAAAGTAGAAACTAAGTCCTGTATCCAAAAGTGTTTTACTGAAATGGATGAATAAAGCTGATGTCTTAAGTCTGTCTGTTCTGTGGGTGAGCAAAGATGCAGACCTTTCAAGGTCTTTTGCTTTGGTACTTTTGTCTAATCAAAGCTTTTCAAGTCTGTCACTTCAGGACCTTTTTTCTGTTTTGAACCTGTTTTAAACACAATTGAAATATATATGTTATGATTATTTAAACAAAGACAAGTAGGTCTCATTTGGCTACTTGAGGATTCTACAGTAGAAGAGTGCAATTGTCCTTTTTCTTGGTTTCATTTTTTTTAGTTATCTTTTGCCTTACTGATACCTCTTGAGATTTTCAGTGCTTAAGCTGAAATGTAGTTCAGTTTACCTTCTAAATCTAAGGAAGGTTATCCCAGCAGATGATTATTTATCTGTGCAATTGGAGTGTTCTGTGTATTTTACTCATATTTTAATATCATGCAGTCAAAAACACTTAACTGAAGGATTCAGGAAATGCCTGTATCAATACTGCCAAATTCTTACTATTTGAATCCATTAACAATCTTTTCTGGCCCTGCGCTGCAGTCAGAGCTGTGTGATTATGGAAAGTAAACAACTGAAGTACCTATGCAGGGAGCAAGAGTTAGAGGTAAGCGCTTTCTGTTTGGCTTTTTCCTCTCTCAGTGCACTAGATACACTGTGCTGTCCACTAAGCTGCTGCAGCTAGACAGCTGAACCAACATATTTCAGGTTGGTATCATTAACANTATTTGCGAATTGGCAAAACGTCATGTTCTTCCTCTGCTCTTCCTCTATGAAACTTTTATCCATCTTTCCCACTGCTCTTTTGCAAATAACAGTGTGTCCTGATATTCAGAAACAGGAAAGTTTTAAAGCAAGGATACCGACTGATTTGCCAGCTGCCTTGTTCGGCACTGAGGCAGTGAGACACAGGATGCAGTTCACTAGGCGTTGGCCCCAAGCAGAATTTTCCTCCTTGTAACCTGGCAAAATGCCATATCTCCTTACCAAAGAGATTGAAACAAAACATATTTTTCCTCAACATTATGCAAGAATTAAAATAATAAACTGTTTTGAGATACTGGCAAGCATCACTTTGGATTTTAATGGATTTTAATAATCTCTTAAGTAATAATTAAATCACTTTTAATTAAAAAAGTGATTACACTTCTTACTAACATGGCTCTAGGATCCCAGTCCCAGGATGGAAAGCTGCAAGGCCAAGAAAGGCAAGCCTCTGCTTTGAATTTGGTGTCATCTGGGCAAACAGCCGTCTGTGTTAGATGATCTTTTCTCCTTCCTCTAAACTATACTTTTACGAAACTTGACGTATTTGTAGGTCTGCTACAGTGTTTTCTGTTTGTGTGTCACAGCGAGAATTTTGGGTGTGTCAGAGGGAACGTGAGCAAAGGTCAGGCTGGATGGCAGGTAGGGAACATGGCTGGTGAGTATGCCTGCAGGGAGGATATTTGTATGAGATGATGATATTTGGCTTGGGAGGGGAAGTGGCAGTGTTCTTTGGTTGAAGTGTTGACATGGCTATACTTACCACAGTAGCTAGGCTCTGTTGAACCTCTGGAAAATAGTATTTTAAAATAAGTCCTCATTCGTACCAGTTCTGTTTTTCCTTTTATTTCTTTACTGCAATAAAGAGCAATAGCTTTCGGGTGTAGAGGAATTAGAAAGGGACAGAAGAGAGGTCAGAGTGTAAAAGAACAGGACATTGCAAACAGGCTATAAAGCAAAATGGTTACAGTAAGCCAAATGTGAGAGGAGGGTGGCTGGAGTCCTCTTGCCAGCAGACAGCCTGTCCTAGCACTCAGCAAAATAATAGCAGTCAACCAGAAAGGCATCCAGTCAGCTTGGAAAGGCATCCAGACTGTGGGCTGTGGAAGGTGAGAGCTGAGGGGTTCTTCCTTTTCAGACAGATAAGTTTTAACAGCTACTGCTTTTGTCAGCTTTCAGCTGATAAAAACATCCATGTGCTGTTATTAAGCCTATATGATCCTTGGGAAACATGACAAAAACGGCTTAAAACTTACTCTTTATTTTCAGATATCTTTTGAAAGTATTATCTGGCATGTGCAGTTTTCACAACTTGTCTCAGTGATACGCAATAAAAAAATAAGAAAGTATCCACAGGCGTTGGAGGCGGCTCAGCAGAAGCAGTAGCAAATTCTGTGCAAGAGCTCTGTGTGTTCTGCTGGCCCTGTCCTTGAGTTGCTGTGTGAGTGAGTCTCTGATACTGGCTGACAGCAAGGTTAGTTCAGTGAAGCTGCAAAAATATGGCAGTTTGCAAGCTCTGCAAGGTAACCAGGAAGAATTTAAAAGTTCATGAAGAGATACCAGAATGGTTGTGGTGGGACTTTCTGCACTGAGGAAAGGAGTAATTCAACAATGAGTAGTAAGGACAGAGCTGTGAGCTCTCCAGACTGCTGTTACTAGCAGTAATCATATGGTTTATTTGAACCATAGCAAAGTAAGAATAAGAAACTAAAGAGTAGCACAGAATGAGTTTAGTATGGTGTGATTTCTGTGCTCAGTGCAAAAAAACCCTGAACACCTGGGCAGCATCTAGTCCTTTGAAAAAATCCTTTAAAAGGAAGGGCAAATGCCATTGTGTTACTCATAGTGCCAGGTGTGTTGAAGGAAACAGAGTTTTTGTTTCTGGTCTGATGGAGAAGGATTTTGATTTTATTGAAGAAGGACTTTTTTTCTTTCTCTAAAAGAGATAGATCTGCTAGTGTTAGTTTTCCCACCAGAGCTCAGCTCAGGAATCTTACGTGTTTTCTAACCCATGTTCAAAAGAAGTAATGTTTTAGCTATCTAGATACAGTAAACACTTCTCTTTCCTTCCCCTTTCATTTAGGGTAAAATGGTAGGGAAAGGATTTGAAGTAATTATTTCTTAGAAGGGGAGAGGTGAATTTGGTGGACATTGCTAAGACTGTGGTTTAATTGGGTTTTGGTGTTACTGGAGAGCTGGATATTTTGGAAAACATGCATGTACTTTAGATGGCTATTCTAGAATCCATTTTTAATATATTCCTAAATTATTAATTAAAACCAGATGCAGCATAAGATTAATTAGTCTCTCTGTATTTTCCCTTGTCACCATGCAGTCTTCCTATGAGCGCTGTATGCCAGAAAGCCAGGAAGAGGGCAGTCTCACTACAAGCAATTCCAAATATAACTATGTTAAATACAAGATCTGTTCAGGTTCGCTTAAGTACTTCTGTAGCAATTAGAGAAAACTACATGGATAAACCATAGTAGTAAAGCATTTGTGTTTTTAGCTCATCTCTCTATAAGGTTTTCTTTCCTTTTCTGTTAATCTTATAAGATGTGCAATCCAATTTTCTCTTCAGTATATTTTTTTCTCATTTTCTCATTTGTATTTTCTCTTCCTTAGTGGAGTCAGCTTGACAGACCTAGCCAACTTTCTGTAGACCAGGGGCATGTGATTTGTGGCCTATAGTTGGGAAACCACTGGTATTAAGTTGTTAATAAAATCTGCTTCAGCAGCATGATGACTAGAGAAGGATGTCAGCCCTCAGGAGGGACTGAGCTGGATGCTGTGCTAAGGAATGGGAGAGAGAAATCCTATAACTCGCTTGAACACAGCCTGCTTAAATCACTCAAAACTCTGGTTGAAACACTGATCTCCCTGGACAATTAATCAGAGAGTTCAATAACTTTTTGCCCTGCTCTCTGATGTGATGCTNGTGATGCAATCTTCATTTTGAACCAGCATTTCTGTTTTCAGCAGCCTGGTTACTTGTTAGAGATATTTAGATCTCTCAGTCAAGATGTTCCAGTCAGCTGTCTCCTAGAGGCAGCTGCTCCTTACAGACCTTGCCTGTCTGCTCTTCAAAGGTGCAGGATGGGGATGGGGACTGTGAGCCTTGCTGAAGACAGAAATACTGCTGGGCAGCACACGCTGATAAATTCATGGAAAGGCTAAGATCAAAGAATTGTAGTGTGGGAAGCAGCCAACTGGGGAATGAAATCAGAAGCCAGTTCAGCAACCCACTTTTTCAAAAGAGGGAAAATGAGCCAGCTGAGAGCTTTCTGAGGGAGCCAAAGCAGAGGCCAAGGCAAAGGACAACTTGGTGCCAAACTGCTGCCTGCCTGTGAGATCCCAAGCTTGCTTCCTCTCCCGCTGAGGCTGAAGGGGACATGCCTAAATGGAGTTTGTGGTGTGAAAAGTCATGTCCCTAAGTGAGGAAAAAGGGACCTATTGAAAGACCCTTGTGACTGCTTGAGGTACAAGGTGAGGTGACTGGGGAGCTGTGTACTGAGTGTAAAGGTCTTCCCTTCCTTGGTACAGTAAGAGACCAAGGCGCCTGGTTCTATTTGTAGGGAAGGTTTCCATTTGTGTTCTCATTCTGAAGTGGAAAAGAAAGACTTTGTTGGCTGGAGGCCATTTCACAAGTCCGGAAGAGACCAAAACATCTTGGATGAAATCTCATATGGGGCAGCGCTGTGTTGGTGTTGGAAAGTTACTTTGATATATATATGTTACATATATTGCAGTGTCTCTTGGAGTTGCGGTTCAAGATAATTTGTTGTATATCTCCTCTGTATTTTTGCAGTCATAAGAAGTACTCTCTTACTTTTACATGAGATATACAGTACTATTAGAACTATGTAAGAAAAGGAAGAAATAGTAAGACAAAAACAACCACCAAAAAACCCCAAGCCTAAAAGGAGCCCTCATTTAAAGGTAGCAGACTGCTTTTTAATTGAGGCACTTGCAAGTTTTCCTTAGAAGGAAGAGGTGGGACTTGCCTTTTTTTGCCCAGATGATGACTCACATGCCAATTTAATTCAAAGGGGAATAAAAATTAATTGTCTGTCTTTCCTCCTATACAGAACATTTTAATGCACCTTGATTTCTCAGAGTATATGTCATAAAATGAAAGTTTTTCTGCCTCTAGTCTTTAGAGGCAGAATCCTGAAGGTGTGCAAGAACACAAAGTGCTGCTCTCCCAGCTTCCAAATTCCTCGGGAGCCAGAATTTTGTTGAAGTTACATCTCTTGACCAGTCTGTTTATTGTCTCCCATTTTCAACATTCTTCTCTTGACCTGGAGTATTAGTTTATGAACTCCATAACAAATTCCAGTACTGCAGGTCAGTAGGTGGTGTAGAGGTTTTCGGTAATTCCAGGCTGGTTTGGTATGGGGGTAGGTAGGGGTGTGTGATTGAATCAGACTCAGATTAGGTGTGGTTTATCTTGATTTTACTCAATTGGATTAAAACAAATGATGGGGAATATAGCCTAATATAATTGTAATCAACTTCCGTGGGATATTGAAGTGCTAAAGTTATGGTTACAGGAAACTAAGACATTAATGAAATTGCAGCTTTGGAGCTGAATCTGTTCTTGACCTTTAAGAGAACAATAATTTCCAGGATAATTGAATTAGTGTATATTGGTAAATAATTTTCATAACTCATTGCTAAACAGTGCCTGTGGTGTATTTTGAAGGCTGTGAACATTTTAAACACAGTCCTTTTTTACTGCAAATTACTGCTGCAGGTAGAGGTCTTCAGATCTATAGTCATAAAGAACAGATGAACCAGGAATCTACGCCTCCATACCCTGCCTTTTGCTGAAGGCTGAGACAGCACTTTTTTTGTGTTGGGGAACTTAAAAGGACAGTGGCTCTTCATTTGAAATCCAAATTGTTCTGTTCCTTGGTTTTATGTGAACTTGAACCATTTGTGGATTGCCAGCTAGAAGGGAAGAAAGTCCATCTCATCACATGTTCTCAAATCTATAGGGGGCCAAACCCGCTGTTTCTGCAGGGCCAATTATGATGTAAAATTTAAAAAAAAAGTGACTTGCTATCTGGTATTTGAAAGTTGACACCAGAGTGTTGTTACTGCTCTATTTGTCATCCCAGTACTCAGTAAAGATTATGGATCAGTATAAGGAAATAGAAAACAAGTCATAAAAATCTATTAGGGTTACAATCTTTTGTAGCAAGGGCAAAAGCCAAAGAAGTAGATAAGCACTGTAATCATAAATTGTAGGTCTGCGATATCCTGAATTTGGTTGTCTTCTTAGTAATCAATATCTTCTCTTGAGCACCTTGGTGGGAATCTGACATAAAAACTGCAACACTCAAACACAGTTTGCTCCATGTTTCTTGGATTCTAATGTATTTCATAAAAACCTTTTCTGTCATTATGGAACTTTTAATATCTAGTACACAAACTTTAGCTTCAGGACATTGTTGTGGTAGATACCATGCTTGATCCCAGAGGTGTGTGTGGGTTCGTGTGTGTGTGCATGGGTATTCACAGGCACGTGTGCAGGTGTGTTGCTTTGAACAAACTGGTCTCAGTGGAATGGGTCTTCTGAAATATTAAAAGAACCAGTATGAGTAGATGAGAAACTTACTTTTAATTTTGAGATGTAACAACATCAGAAACCCTGCTTTCTGTTTCCCCCAAATTTGCATTTTCCTTAAGCATGAGGTAATGGCAGGGTATTGGCAAGGACGCCTCTGCCTGTGCCGTGCTCTTCAGGTGGGTGTTTATTTCCGTGGATTTGGCTTCCTCGGGCATTTTCCTTGCAGCCCCATCCCGGTCCATGACTGACATCTTCTGGTGGCATTGCCGTATTGCACAGTAGCCTGGACGGCAACTAATGAGGAGTATCTTAGGGCCGGCCCTAGAGCATAAATAAACCCGTAATTGCTTTTGTGAAATATACTAAGGTTTGTTTGATAACTCTCAGAATCACTATCATCGTGTTCTGCTTCATCAACTTATTAACATATGCAGTCTCGCTCAAACTCTGTATTTGCAGTTATTCCTCTGTGTTTCCTTTGCAGAATTCTCGAGTTTGATGACATTAAAAAAGGGTGGGGGAGGGGAGTATTTTAAAAAATAAGTATCAAATAGACAAGATGCATTTTAACTGTACTGTGAAGTCAAGGGATTTTTAAAATGCATTTGTCCTCTTACATGTGGCTTTGGGACTATTGTCATATAATAGCAAAGTCTTGAAACAACACAGGCTTTAGATTCTCATAAATATAATTTCCTTAAGTAAAGCTTAAAGCAATGCTTTTTGGATGCTAGACCACTGCCTCTGGTAGTTCTCTGGAATTTACTGAGCTTCTATGCATATATGCACAAAGCAGTGGGAAGATAGGTATGTGTTTAATTTAAAAGAAGCCGATGGTTTTGTTTACAGGAATTACATTCTAGTCCTTCATCTCCATTCCTCTCTGCATTCCTTTCATTCAGGAACTCCAGACTATTTACATGGTCTGCTTCCCTGGCATTATGCTAAACCCTGGATAGAAAGATTATTTCTCCAAAGAGGTCTGCATGGGAAACCCCCCAGATGAATGGTCTGTGTAGAGAGCTGGTGGGAATTTAAAGACTGAGACTGCCAGCATTAGCATGGGGTGTTTGGCAGCAGCTCTGAAACAAGGCCTGTTGCTCATGCTCCAGATGTCTGCTTGCTTCTTAATGTAGTTGAGGATATGCTGTCCTTTGGCCTGGGACACACCATAGCCACTTACTAGCTGTGTTTATTCCTTGAATTTCTTCAAAGTAAACAAAGCCTTCCTTCTAGAACACTTTCTACTCCCAACTCTGGCTTCTTGAGCAGGCAGTCCCAACTAGAGCTTTGTGTGGTTCCCTGTTTCCAGCAGTGCCACTGCTGGCCTGCAGTATGTGGAAGCTTCAGGACTGCTGGCACTGTCCTGCAAGAGCTTTCCTGTGATTTTAAGCAAGTGAGGTGTCCAACCTCATCCTAACCTTGTCCTTCCTTTGGGTCACCACTAATTTTTGAGTGTTCTCCCGTGTGTTAGTGTGAGTGGACAGAGCTGCTTGTGGCACTGCTGGACTGTGTCCATCCCTTAATATTACATGTGGTTGTCAGAGCTCCATATGCAGTACAAGTTGAAGTACCCTTCCAGGCACTTTCCATGTTATATGAAAAAGCTTTTTACTTTTTTCCCTTATTATTTGCCTTCCTGAAAGTTTTCAAATGCCTTGTGAAGACTGTTCAGAACACACCTCTCTTCTGCTTCTCAGAGAAACCTGAGCCTTTCTCTTCAGACGAGGTCTTCCCTGAAATGAAACTAATTATTGAGACAATAGAGTTGTAGGTGAGCATTTTAAATAACCTTGTCTGTTTTCACTTTTTTGTGCTGGGTCTGGTTTGATTACAACCTACAAAGCATTAAAAACATTGGCTCTAAAATCCAAAGCTAAGATAATGCCCTCACCTAAGAGGATAATCCATCTCCTCACTCTTTCTGTTACTATGGTGTGGTTTTGATCAGATTGATGTGACCAGCACTTAGCGAGGCTTTACAGCTCTTGCCACAGTCTGACATTACATGAACTTGAAATTAAGAGAGCATGCTGTGCTGAAGTGTAGAATGGGGGCCAGCACTGAGAGGGTTCCTAAACCCCTGCACAGTCACTTCAGAGCTAAGTGCCAGAGCAATGCCTCGTCCTGTGCAGCTTGTCAGAGGGCAGCTCTGAATGGTTTGGCAGAGATTTATTTTGGAATTGGTATTAAACTGAGGTGCCCACTTAGAGATGGTTGATGGTGCCTGAATTCCAGTGTGGTCACTGGAGCTCATTTAGAGAATGATGCCGCTCCTTAATGCACAAACCCACTGCCTTGTGCATGGAATTGTTTCATTGATCAAATTTCTGCTCTGTATACTTGGAATTAAGCAGCAGCTACACTTAAAACTGTATGTGAATACCTATAGTCAGATGTCTTAAGCCAAATCCCCACCCTCATTAGAAAGTGATCCTCTTTTTTCAGCATTCAGAGGTACCAGCATTTTCTAAAGAAAGTCTATTCCAAATTGCCTTCCTGGGCAAGTCATTTTGGTTCTGTGCAGTCAGTAGGTAGCCCTGTCAGAAATCTAGTCCTCTTCCTTGTATGGAAAACAGATTTTAAAAACCATTTGTAAATATAATTGAAGTATTCTTTTTAATTATTTAATACCTTTAAAAACATTCACAACTGTAGCCATTGGACACTCAAAACCATGGCAGTTCAGCTCCAGCATGAACTCTAGAACTGGAGAATCTCCTGAGAGTCGTAATAAATTATCTCAAACTGCTCAGCAGCATCCTGAGCAGGTTGAAAAATCTTCCACCTTCTTTTTGGAAGGTGAATCTGTGGCCAGGCAGTTTCCATGACGGCATATATAGATATACAGTAAGTAAATTTCTCTTCAGTTTTTTATATGCTGTTTTTTACAGTTTTTTGTATATTTACAGTGGGGTAGGAGGAGGAAATACAACAAGGTGTTGATTTGAGTGACTTCTGAGCTGAGTGAAAAATGGTCTAAGTCCTCACTAATTATGACTGGCTGATTTGGAAGACCACATGTTTTATACACCTGTCAGGTTCAGGAACTCCACACAGCCCTGCAGTTAACACACCTGGGTTGCTCTCTGCTTTCCTCATCTTCCACAAAGTGGAGCTACAGCTGCACTAAGAGAAGGGAATGTGGAAAAACAATTTAAGCATAAGGAAATAATACTCTGCAGTGAAAAAATAAAAAGTTGAAGCTTGACAGCTGAAAGTGAAAGAGAGATAATTCATCAATCTAGCTTTGCAATGCTCTAGATCCAGAAATCATAGAGGCTTCTCATCTTAATCCATCTCGAGTGAGAAATGAAGTATGTGTACGGCTTGTACATGGCATAGCCTTTCTTTACCATGGCACAAACCTTACTGGGGATGTGTTTCTTGTGGGAGACAGTGGTTGGTTTTCAAAACTCTGGTTTCATTTACAGGTGGAAACGCGTGGTGGCATGTACTGCAACACTGAGTAGTGGTGACTAGTTTCTGCTGAAACTACTCAAAAGACAATGTGCAAGCAGCTTGGTGAAATCTGTAAAAAATCCTCACTGATGCTTTACAGCTGAGTGAGAGTATCCAGATATTCTTGAGGTTTGAGCTGTGTCAGGACCAAAACTCTAATCACTGCTGCAGCCCTGTGTGACCTGAGGTCAGGTAAGTGGCAATCAGTTGCTGCCTACAGAAGTACAACAATGCTTACCACCTCGTTAACAAAGTCATTCTTTAGATATGATGAGCAAGGTTTTTACAACACATTGAAAATAAGTTATGTAAGTTCCTAATTAGGGAATTAATGGCCTTGCTAATATATAACTCCGCTACATATTACCTACAAAACTTCTCCCCAAATTCTCAAAGAGCAGAGGATTTTAGTTTCCTACTTACATGAAACACAGGGAGCAGACACATGAATTATGTAAGATTCCCTGAAAAAAGGCCAGTGAGAAGTAAAATCTGGTCATCACAATGTAGCATTCTGCCAGTCAGGCTATTATTAGCTTCTGAGCACCCAAGAAGTTCAATCAATTAGGGTAGTAAACCTGACCAAAAACCAGCTGCAGCTGTGGTTGGACTTAGAGAAGATTTCAAAAATACAGCTGTGGACTGTAAAGCTGAAGAGACAATACATCCAACTATGGGATATAGACAAAAGCAGTGCTTCCTCCAGTTTTTCCTCCAGTGTTTCCTCCAATGTGCTGACAAAAACAGCACACATGATGGATTTGCCATCTTTGTATGAACTGATGCTCACTGATAAAGGTGAGAAGCTTGAAGGGTGAGAGATAGTGGCTGTTGGAATCATGGGACTGATGAGACTAATCAAAGAATAGTTTGGGTTAGAAGGGACCTTTAAAGGTCATCTAATCTAACTGCCCAGCAATGAGGGCATGAGGTCCAACCTAACCTTGAATGTTCTCAGGGATGGAGTATCTACCATCTCCCTGGACCTGTTCCAGTGTTTCATCACTCTCATTGTAAAAAATTTTCTTCCATGTATCTAGTCTGAATCTACTCAGTTCAGTTTAAAACCACTACCCTGTCCTATTGCAACAGGCCCTGCTAATAAGTCTGTCCTCATCTTTCTTCTAGGTCCCTTAAATATTAAAAAGTCATAATTAGGTCACCCCAGAGCATTCTCTTTTCCAGGCTGAACAATTCCAAACCTCTTAGCCTTTCCTCATAGGAGAGGTTCTTCATCCTTCTAATCATCTTGGTGGCCTCCTCTGGCCTCACTCCAACAGATCCATGTCCTTCCTGTGCTGGGGACCCCAGAGATGGATGCAGCACTGCAGGTGATGTTTCATCACAGCTGGCAGACTCCCCTCCCTCACCCTGCTGGCCACGCTGCTTTGGCTGCAGCCCAGGACACAACTGGCTTTCTGGGCTGTGAATGCCCATTGCCAGCTCATGTCCAGCTTCTCATCCATCACTATCCCAAATTCCTTCTTGACAAGGCTGCTCTCAATTCCTCCATCCTTCAGCTTGTATTGTGACTGGGGATTGCCCAACCCAGGTGCAGCACCTTGCACTTGGCCTTGTTGAACCTCATGAGGTGCCCATGGGCTCCTTCCTCCTGTCCAGTCCCTCTGGACAGCATCCCAGCCCTCAGCTATGCCAACTGCACCTCTCAGCTTGGTGTTCCCTGCAGACTTGCTGAGGCTGCACTCGATCCCACTGTCTGTGTCACTGATGAAAATGTTAACCTGCATTGTCCCCAGTACAGACCCTGAGGGACACCCCTTGTCACTGATCTCCATTTCGATATTGAGCTGCTGACCACTGCCCTCTGGATGTGACCATCCAGCCAATTCCTCATCCATGCTTCCTTTTTTCATCCTGCAAAGTCTGGTGAAGGGGAAGACCTGGCTTTATGTCTTTGCTACACATACTGTACTTTTTAAACATGGGGAAACTCCCTGCCTGTATCTGCAAACGAAGGAAATAGCTCACTGTTCCTTACAAAGTTCTTGGTTTCTGCTGTTACACCTGGGGAAGACTGGACGGTATTCTCCAGGCAATCTCTGGGAGCCAGCTGCTATGAATCAGTTATTTTCTGGTGTTATCCAGATCAGTAATTTCCAACGGAGGATTCCCTCCACCCCTTGATAAGTACCCTGTGGCTGTGTTACTAGACATGTTGAATCATGTTGCATGACAAGAAAGAGACCATGTTGCTGCTAATAAGACCAAATTCACTCCATGGATAACTCTTTCAGATCATTAACAGAATCAAATGTTTTCATTATGTTCCAAGTACTTCAGATGAAAAGGATACAATTCTTGCAGGATTTTGAAAATTACCTAGCTCTGCAAACCATGTCACAGTAAGTGGCTGTTCTACTATGTGGGAAACATATTGTTAATGAGGTGATCAGGAAATGGCATTAATCTTCTCTTTCTTTTTTCTTTTATTTTCTTTTTTTTATACTTAAGGAAGAATATGGCAATCTTTAAGGAAATGAAGATCCAGATATCCAGATGCTTTTGTGTAAGATGATTTGGCTGATGATAATATATTTCTTTATCAAATTATGTCAATGGTAATGTCAGATTTGCATTGTTAAAAGCTATGGATCTTTAAGCCCTTTGGTATGGCTTCAGAATTTAAATAGCTGGCATTTGCAGTGCGGTTATTCTCAGATGCCCAGATTGTGGACAAGAAGTGTTTGTGCAACAAACTCTAGGAAAAGAGAACAAGGCAACCGTGTGGGTATAAATGAGACAGGTATATGCCTCTATATGAAAGTGATATATGTCATGTAATGCACTCATCAAGGAATGGTGTGTTACTGCTTACATGTGGAGGAGACTTAACCTGAGGTGCTGGGGAATACAGAGTGCCAGTGCATACCTGTGTTTAGCAGCTGCTAGTCAAGAACATGCTGAGTAATTGTGGGGGGATGTGAAATATTTTCTCATGAAGGAGCTCCTGATCTGTCCTTGAACACATCAAGAGTGCGAGAGGATTTATGGAACTGTCACCCAGGAGTTAATGAATGCACACACATACAAAAGAGTGAAGACATTATAGAACCGCTACCCAGGCTGGCAGGAGAATGAAGGACTTGCCTGAAAATGCTTTTAAGTTGCTTATTCTTTCAATGCATTTTAAAGTCTAGATTGCAGTGGGCTTCTGTGTCACTTGTATTGACATTCTGCTTAACCTGTGCTGTCTATTCTGTACCATGTAAATTTTTCTTTTAGATAACTGAGAGTGGGTATGGAATAGTGGTCTGAACAAAAGTTCGCTCCTCATGAGATGCCTTAAAAAGAGAATGTGAGACAAACCAGCCTAAGTGAGATCATGAGCAGGGACAGTCCTGTTAGCATGTAATCAGAGAGGTATTAGTGCTGCCAACTTCAAAAAAGGCTGAGGGGAGACTGGTGAGGCCCATACTGATAGTTCAGCTGCCTGAGTTATAATGCAGTGGATTTCTGTTACGGTGCTGGGCAGGGAGAGTGTTCTCCCTCTTTTAGGGAAAAGGTTACAGGAGGTTTTGTGAAGGTGCTTGAGATGATGAAAGTTGTGGTGGAAACATGACAAAAGTCATGGTTGGAAGTGATTTACAATTTCTCGTGCAGGAAAAAAAAAGCCCTTGCTTTCACTCAGCCCATCGAATTTCTTCTCCATTAGAAGTGCTACTACACTTCTTTGGAGTGCTGGTGTGACTCATCATTGCTAATAAGTTATAGAATATGATCAAGAAAAAAAGTATACACAGCATAGGTACAGAACATAGGTTTTATGCTGTGGGAAGTGAATGAAACACTGTAGCACCTTTGTAGTTTATATTCTGAAACAAGTATTAACTGGTTGAAAAGGCTTTCACAACTCAGCGTTTTTCCCAGAACCCATGTTCCTAGAAGATTGTTAGACACCAATTGTCAGAGTAGTTGAATAAACTTCAGAAAGTGAAGTGCAGCAAGGGAAGCATGAGAACAATCAACAAGGGAACAGTTTGTACTCAGCTGGATTAGGGAACATAGTAAATACAATATAGTAGCAAACATGGGATCAAAAGTTCAGTTAGAAGAGATCTTGTGGCTCTATTGACAGAAGAGTGACATGGGGGAAGAGAAAAACATGTAAGATTTTGTGGATTGGCGCTCTATGGCAAGAGAGAGATTTGGTCCCCTGATTTTATTTCCTGTATTTTTGCCAGTTTATTCCTCTGTGTTATCTGTACTTCAAAAAATGTCAATTGGAGAAGCGTGCCCTTCTTGCTTGCTGTCGTTGCATTACTAATTACTGCAGATTTAATTGTGGTCACGGTGCTCAAACCTTTCAGGCAGCTATTTGTTTGTGTTAAATCCAAGGAGCGAGAGCATTAACCAATTCTCCTCATGACTGGGCTAGAGTGGGAGAGCTAATTCTTTGTGTTAGGAAAATTGTTCTTTTTGGAAGCATGGAGCAAAGCAACAACGTTAATCTGAATCTTCTCGGATTTTTATTCTGGAGACTTGGAAGGCTCCAGCACAAGGCAGTATGTGACTTAGGCAGGACTCATCTTCACTCTGATACAAATCTGTAGCTACATACTTTTTCTGTAGTATTGTAGAACTCTGGATAGCTAGGATACATATTTACTCATTAGCCCTACTCTTTCCTTTCTTTTTTTTCTGTTCATTTATATTTTCTCCATAAATGTCTTTGTTTCCCTCAAGACTGGGTCTTTTTAGATTTACTTTTCAGAATTTCTTTCTGCCAAGGACGCCCTCAAATCCTTTTTTATACCCTGTGTTTCAACTACAAAGACTTCCCTGATTCAGCTGCCTTGGAAAACACTTTACTCTGCACCAGACCATATGACAGCTCTTAATGGGATAGTATTTTCCAGTTTTCCAATAGGTATTTTCCAAGGTTTAGTCTGATCTTTGAAAAGCACTTTGAGACATTTGCATGGAGGGTGTGTATCCCAGTGGCAGCAGTCCCACACTGAAGTCAGGAAGCATCCTGGCATCTGTACAAGTACTGCACTGGGACACAGGGCATGTTCTGTGCATGTGTGAGGTATGTCTACAAATAAACATATTCCAAATAACATATATGAAGGCTAATTATGTATATGAGGATAGTAATTTGTACTCCCAGTTAATCAGAAGCTTTCATTGCCTTCCTAGAGACTACTGAGAAGACAAATCTATTTTTCTGGAAGTAATTCTTGTACAAAAAAAGAAGTTCTGCCTTCATTTATTTTAGTGGCTTGACTAGCTCTCTTACCTTCTCATTTGAGATCATCTTTAGAGACATTTTTTGTGCTACTGTTCAGAATTTCTCCAAAATATTTGGGTGATCAGTAACATTTGAGTTGAAGTGCTTGTTTAGGTACTTGATTCTTAATATATGAAATTAGAGATGGCCTCATAATTTAGATTTGTTCCAGCTGAAACAATTTTACACCACAGGTAAATTTTGTCAACTCATTCATCCATTTTCTAGATCACTAATAAATGTTCATCTGCAAAAATGAACCTCTTTAGCACCTCACCCTTAATCATACACTATGTTGAAATTTGACCATTTAATTTTCATTTAATCCATGAGAAGGACTCTGTGAGTCACTCTGATTACTTAATTTCCTTGATAGTCTTCCATCAGAGCTTTTATCTATTAATCAGTGTCAGATCACGGTGTATAGCTGGAGAGGAGTAACTGAAACCAAGCAGTTTGACAAAGCAGGGAGTTAAAGCCAATTAACAATTTAGTCACTTATTATTTATTTTGGAGAACTGGTTTTAGAATTCTTAAAACTGAGTTAAACAATAGAGGCAACCTTGTATTTGAACGAAGAAAATGTATAAAAGCTGCTTTGAATTTGATTGTTACAAGAAAAAAAGGGTGCCATGAATAAAAAAAAACATGATGAAAAAAGCCATTTTGAGCAGGATGCAAGTTACTGAGGCTCAATCTGTCTTTTACCACAACAAGTGGATGAGAACGTTTCTTACTTAGTGTGAAATAATTAATTGACTTCATTGTTGCATTCTGGGTTCCAACCTGTCAGGCTTTCAATCAGGATTAACAGCCAGGAATCCTCCTCCTTGTGATGAACGGTCCAAGGGAGAAGACAAATACAGCCTGACCTCAATCTGGAACTCTTCAGTGACAGATCCATGTCATGGTTCTGGAGCAAATTTTTGGCTCCTTCTTAGGAAAGCCATGAAACCTTCCGGTCTAAGGTATGTGTTTGTGAGCACAATGGATAAAACATCTGACCCTGGGGTCAGGGGGAATGCAAGCAAACTTTGGTCTGTGCAGGACTTTGGGATAATCTTCATTAGGGGAGCAGAGACTATTTTGCCACTTTTGTGCATTGGTCTTTTGTTTATGAGGAAAACTGATGTCAGCTCTATTTGGTGCTATAACATCAGTGCATCACCGCCTACTGTGTGCTCTCTTTATTGTAAGTAGTAACAGTGTACAAAGATCTGAAATTAAATGTGAGCTGTCAAACTGATGAGATTGGTTCTGTCAGAAGATGAAACTCTTCATTTGGTAAGGTAGGTGTATTTTTTTGGCTAAATGGCTGTTCAAAATCTCAGCATGTTATCACACAGTGCATGCGTACAACTAGAAGACTACTAGCTGTACCTCTGACCTTCACCCCAGAAGCATGGAAGAGCTATCTTCACTTCCTGATTTATTTGGCCTCTTTATAAGCTCCATGGAGGACATCTTGATCATCTTTTAGTTTGGAGAACTTTATTATCTTCAATACAGCATAATCTTGACATACATCTCTCTCTACAGCTCTTGTGTCTGAAAATGTTGCTGCAGGTGTCAGTCACAAAGTAGTACAGAGAGTTACTGTCCTCTATACCAGTTTGTCATGTGCTTTTGGAACTATCTTTTGATGCAATATTAAAAGTATTCTGTGTACTGAAGATAGAGATTTAACGCTTATACAAAAAAGGTTTTGAAGGCTGCTTAAAAATTTTGGTGACATGTCAAGAAAACCCCTTTTTCATACCTTCTTTAATACCTGGATTAACAACAGGGCTTGAACTGATACTGAAAATTAGGGCTGGATGTGCATTTGGTAGATTCATGTTCTGAAAAGCAGGTCAGAATGTGTAAAACTGAACTGGCACCCTGGAGTAGAAATGTTAAAGTATAAATAAATAGAAAAGGGCTGTTAGAAGAATCAAAAATAAAATGTTTTAATTCTTGCTTTGCATAACCAACAGGCAATTAACTCTCATTGACTCAGGATGTGAAGAGTGATACTTTGCTTTGGTAGCAGTCTGACAGTTGGGAAGAATGTTTTTCTTGACAGTTGATTTGGGGCTAAATGAGCTGAATAAAATTGGTAATTTTTGTTGCTTTCCCCACTTAGTATAACAGCTATTGTATGAAACATTTTTCCTTACATTAGCTGTAATGACTGAGTTTAACTGATTATCCTGTTAAAACAACTGGTTTTGATTGACAAAAATGTCTTCTTGGTTTTCTTAAGAGCTGCAAAAATGGCTGGTCCATATAGAACCTGAAATACCTTCTCCCTTCTGCCCTGTCCCCCTTATTTAATTATCTTTAGTCTACAAGAGGTTTAATTTTATGGTCAGCTTGGATGTAGGTTAAAATATGCCATCTCTCTCTAAATGAAAACTTCAACCACAGCTTTAGCACAATTGTCTGCAAGAATACTGATGTGTAGGCAACTACTTGGGATTTTTTGTTGTGGTCATGTTTTGATAGAGGATGATGGTTTTTGAGGCAAATAATCAAGCTCCTGGGTAAACAAGGTAATAGTGCTTCATCTGCAATAGAGGTGCAGAATTCATCTACTGGAGCGCTGCTGGCTGTGACTGTCTTACTGATGAAAGCCGCTTTTCACAGCCCCTCGAAACGTGCTGTGCTATTTCACTTGTGACACTTCAAAGTATGTGATTGTGTGAAAGTCCTGGAGTGAAATGTCTTTGCAAAATTTTAGATCAAAAGAGAAATGCCAGAACATCAACAGGAAATAAAACATTTTTATTGAATATCTGTGTAATATGTATGTTATTTTAACGACAATTGGAAAACTCTACTGTGGGAAGTCACTACACAAAGTGAAACAAAATATAAACCACCTCATCAAAAATGAAGGTAAAATACGGCTAAAGTTGTCAGCTCGCGGGCCACGAGCGATATGGCAGGATAAAACACCCCAAACATTTCTACAAGATACAGAGAAAACCCACACAGAGAAACACTCAAGCAGGCAGTAAATATACACAAAGGCAACTAGGATCTTTCTACAGCATCAGATTCTAATACTTCACACAGCTTTGTCAGAAAGGTACATGTGGCTTCTTTGAGGATGAGAAATGTCATCTTGGTCACATGGCAGGTTCAGTCTCTGACAATCATTGTACCTTACAAACCAGTTCTAGGGTGACGTTCAGTCTGGCAGTGTAGGAAGAGAAAGCATTAAGAATACCTTAACACAATGAGTCAGTCCTGGCACTTCGAACCTGCAGCTATCCTGAATGAATAACTGAAAGCTGGAGACCTTAGGCTGGAAAGCTGACTGGCTACTTCTTCTCTTTGGTGGGGTTTGGTCCTTAAGCATAAGATTTTGAAATATTCCAGCTTGATGCTTTGCATGTATGTGCCTGTTTTTATCAGAAAATGTCTCACTTGTGTTTTTTCTATGTTTCATGTAAAAACGAAAGAAAATGGATCTTGCTATTCTCACTTTTGGAGGTGGGGAGAGATACAGGCTTTTATTCTCCTCCCAGTACTTCGCTGCTGCTTTTACCCTCAAAGTACTGAAAAACAGGGGTGCTTGGCCACTGACCACTGTCACACCTCTCCCAGAAGAGCCTTGAGGGAGGCTGTGGAATTTAGTTTTCAGTGCACAGTTCCCCAATTACATTCATCTTTTTTGTTTCAGTAGTTTCTCTTAGATACAGAAGATGGGTAAGAACATTAATCGTTAATTCTCATGCCTCCCTCCAAAAGCAATAGCATTTCCACATTTCTAGGGTAGTTTGCATTGCTGAAAGTAATGAACTCTTCAAAGCATTATAAATATATTCATAGCTTGGAAAGGTAAGCGAGGGGCCTCCAAAGATGATACATGAGCTAGAAGTGATGCCCTGAATGACTTGATGAGATGGTGCAGCGGAGGTGCCATGCTGGGGAGCTGTAAGATGACTCTAGGGGAAAGCAGCAGGGGCGAGGGTGGTTGGAAACGTAGAATATTGCACAGGGCTCGACAAAATGCTGCATGGTCAACCCATTCACTAGAGCATCCTTGTCCCCTGCATAGCTCTCCAGTTCTATATTGGTCCGTAATAACTGGAACTGCTTGTGCTATGCGTTCCTTCGGCAGTGCAGTAGAAGGGAATGGCAGTATCGTTACAATATCACTACGGAATAAATTGATTGCTATCCACTGAGAAAACTACATTTCTAAGCACACACGGCAGTCACAGTGATACACAGAGCAGTCTTTCAAGACTCTTATGGAATGACTAATAGCTTCATAATAGTGCCATTTACTACATAATAACATTTAAAACATTTAAAAACTCCTCCTGAAACGAGCATCTAGTATACAGAAGAGGTTGCTTCAGTTTTCTAGAACTTGTTCTTTGTTTTCACTTTTTTTTAAAGGACAAATTAAAACTTAAGTATAAATAGTATATAAAAGGTCACTAGCTGTTCTCTTTTGGCTTACTTTGAAGTGCATTTAGAACTATGGCTAAATTTTGTCATCTTCTGATGGGATTACAATACTGTCTGTTTACCATGAAACTATTTTGTATAATAAACTCACACGGCTGTGTCTAAAAAATATTCTGCATTCCTTCTAATCTGAGTTAGTATCATAAAATATTTTGTTACAAAGTCTAATGTGCAAACTCATTATAATGTGAAATCGTGGATGGAATTCACAGTATGCAAATTTTGTATAAAGGTGATAATGGAGAGCTACTCTTGTTTTCATGGCAGCATTTTACTACTGCTTCATCTCCCTATTCCCCCTCCCTCCACAAGTTCTGCAGTGGTCTGTCTTTGTGTGTTAGATGAAATTCTTGCCTCCTATGGAACTTCCTCAACTTTCAATCTAAAGCCTTCAGTCTGTTATGTGTTTGCTTTGGAATATATACAAAAAACTTATAGCCTGGCTTTTGGCTACATCTCCATGAGGTCAGCCATGGAACTGCTCAAATCATGCTAAATTGCCTGTGAAAGAAGTCTACCCAATTGGATTTGCCCCTCCAAGATTCACTGTGGATGTGAAGTGTGTTAGGATGGTCCAGTTGAAAGATCAGATTTAAGTTGTCCTTTAAGATGTCAGTGTAACACTACTAGTGCCTTACAAGTTGGATTTTTTTTTCTGGAATGCAGACGATACAATAGTTACCCTATAATATAGTATCAGCTCTCCTATATCTCAGTCAATTTACATAATTTAAAATAGAACATCTTATTAAAAACATCTAGATATACACAGATTAGGAAACGCTTACAACATACAAATACACAAACTAGAAATAAATTCTCAGCATACTGGTGTATATATACAACTGTGTGATACAATAAATAATTTCTGTCATGCTCTATCTACACATCATATTGCTTAAAAGAAGAGTAGATCTGGGGCGGGCAGTGGTGAAATGAAGCGCCTTTAAAAGGCTCTCTACATTTAAATTTGTGCAAATTAAAATGGGAATTTAAAAGTACAACTGATCCGTGTCAGGAACACATGTCTGGAAATGAAAGGACCCATATTACTGAGGTATTTACAGATACTGGCTAAAGAGCACTATGTGGGCAAATGCAGAAAGGCTTCTTCTTCATCTTCTTCTTTTTCTTCTTCATAATTTAATTTAATTTAATTTACTTCTTGACTGCCAGCATGGCATCTACCTCCTCCTCGGGCTGTAGGGTGTGCCACTGTGCAATGGGCCGCCGGGGGTTGGCCAGCATGTCTGACCAGTGCCGCAGCTCCGCGCCGGTGCTGTTGTAGCCCACAAAGACTTTCCCGATGGCATCGTTCTTGCCAATCTTGTCATAGTCCAAAACAGTTACAACAATTTGCACTTTCTGTAATGAGACAGAGAAAGAGCAGTGAGCATGACAGTAAGGGGAAGATTGCCAGGGATGAATGTTGGGACAGCCAGCCATGGAGAAGTCACGAAGGGGGAAGTGTGTGACAGCTGGAGTAGATTCCCCTAATGAGGAGCAAATTCAAACTTTTGTCTGCTTCTTGTGAACCTTCCAAATAAAATTAGGTTTATAACCTCCCTGTTAGCTTGAAACTTTCCCCCTTGCACTGAATAGCTGCATATGGAAATTGAGGTTGATTGTTTTTCCTTTAACAGATCAATGGGTACGTTAATTCAAAACTTTTGCAATTTTAAACACCCTTACTTTAAAGTAAATAAGTTAGAGCCATTTCTGAACTTTAGATGTTATGTTTGCAATGCTGTACTCTATTCTGTGAGTTGCTTTTCTACTTCTTAACATCCCTCACCCATCCATCCAGCATGCTAGTCAGGTATTTTCAGATACATTCAGAAGATACCCCTTATGGTTACTATAAACACACACACACTCACACACACGTGTGTTCTCATCTCTATGCGTGTGTGTGCACTTCTGTATTCTGAGTGTATTCTGTGTGTTATTTACAGAGAAGTCTAGAAAACAGGCTGGCTGCTTAAGGGAGTTGGAATGGATGTCTAAACCACTGTATAAACCACATAAGCCCTGTCTCGGGGCTCTGACACACCGGAACTGCCAATGACTTGAGCTGGTGCTGGAGTGCCACTTCTGTAGGAATGGTGACCTCTGGCAAACAGGGTTAAACAAGTCCCACACAGTCTGTGCAAACCCATCTGTCACAGCTCACAGACAATTTTCCATCCGTTCAGACTGGGACACACTGGGAGGTGTTTGAACCAGGCATTTATGCTTGTAGTTGTGTGCACATACACACAATTCCCGTCCTTCAGGTCATTAATATTTGTCAAAAGAGCATAAACAGCTATTCCCTCAGTGGAGCACTGTTCTTTCCCAACAGCACCTAAAACTCACACTCTTGGGCTGATTTTACTAAATTGTAAACACTTCTCCTTATAGAGCTTGATTTTCAAAGATGAACATTGAGTTCTTTTCCTGATTCCAGTGTAAGCTTCCTGAATAGAAGGAAGAAATGCCCTGAAACGCATTTCCAGAAAAATCCTCTATTCTCTAGAATCAGGTTTTTAAATTTAAAGCTTTAAATATATCTACAATCTGGACCTCTTACTAGAATGATTAATTTCAGGGCTTGTAATAGGATTATCTTTTAAAAGTGGCAAGACCAGGGTCATGAGGTTTATTTTATCAAGTCCATTTCCTTACAGGATTGTACAATTCACTTAGCCAGAGAAAGAGATGATTCCAACAGGCACCGAAGTATTTATATAGTTGCGGATGACAAGAGTATACATCAAACTCAAGATTTTCCCTCCCCAGAGCACTCACAATAAAAGGCAATATCCCAAATAAAGTATTTCTAGATGCCAGAATTACGATTCAGTGTTGCTGTTTGCAGTACACTCACTTTTAATGGTACCTCCCCAAATGAACACTTATGTTTTAGATGCATGGTACAATCACAGAAATAAAAAATAAGCATGAGACTATTTTCTTGTGCTACAAAAAAATGCTTGCCTGCTGTACCTAGAAGCTTGGGGGTTAGTTATTACTGGATTATTTTTTTAATGTTAATCATAAGACAAAAATGAGCACTGTAAATGGAAGACCCTTTTTCTTGCTCTATAAAGATGTAAGAACAGTGAGCTCAGATGATTAACTTGGAGATGATTCTCCCCTCGTGATCTCTGGATTAAACCTACAGAGAAATGTGAGCATCTCTTTGCTTTTGTACCACATATTAAAGGAGCAGCTGCACGGCAAAACCCAAGAGGTGCTAGTAGAAAGCACTGCCTCTCCTAATAGACACTTGGATTAGCAGTTTCCACAGTGTGATTAAGCCCTTTGGACTGAAAGGGCCTGCAGACACCGCTGCCTACAAAGGCAGTCTGTTTTGCACATGGCAGAACACGTGCCTGATCTGCCAGTAGCAAGAGGATTTGACTTCCCAGTGGTGTTCTCCCATTACCCTTGAAGACATCACTTTCTTTCCCTTAAGAGCCAAAACCCAGTCACTGTAAAATTGTTGAAAATGTTAATGTTTGGCTCCTTTAAAATTACATAGATGTACTGCTATTGACCTGCTTTTCCTCCATGACCTCTCTTCATTCTCCAACAATCAAGAAACTTGTATAACCAACCGTTATTTTTTGACTGTGAAAGTGTGCTTATTGACTTTTATATGAATTGCAGAAAAGTCACAATGATTCCTACCATATTAAGTCCAAATAACATTGAAAATGTGTTTTTCTAATGATGAAATCACTTCAGTATCTGTGATGAAGTAACTTCTAAATATAGTCTTTTATAACTAACTCAAAATACATTGGCAAGTGACCAAAGTCTATAATTGCAGATTTAAAATGGGGGCTATATAGTGAAGCACGGTAACTAAAAAAGCATGATAGCTAAAGTTCTAATAAACTTATTTTTAAAAAAATGCAAAATTTTAAACATCTAAACCATGATACTTTTTAAATAAGCTATATCCACCTCAAAAAATGACTTAGGATCAGAAGGCAAAATGGCCAAGTACCAAGAATGCCCCCAACCACGCCAAAGCTTTGCTAGGGTAATTTAGAGGTAGCTGTTCCAGCTCTTCAGTCCTGTCCCTATTTGGAAATCAAGAAATTCATTGCCTAAACTCCCACTTGATTTGATTAATGGTTTTTTCTGCCTCTGGATCCTTGATCCTTGTTATGAGATCTTTCACAAGCACACAGACCAGCTTTCATTAAAACCGAGGGAAATTAGCACCCATTAGATTTCTCACTTTTTGATTCCTAGAGTCCATAGACACCTGTACATGCAGTAGAAATTCTAAATTGACTAGTCATGCATCCAAGTCACTGTTTCCATGCTACACCTTGTCTAGTTTTTTTTATCATCTTAGTACCAAGTCAATAAAATGCAAGCCCACAGTTTTACTTGCAAGATAGGCCTTGTCTCCTGGGCTTCTCTCCAGCCCAACTGCTATCAGAATCCAAGATACAGAATGTGAAAACCCATATCATGCTCCAATCTAATCAAAATGAGGCTCCCAGTTTTGTCCAAGCAATTTAAACCCATTAAAACTTTTAAACAACAAGTTTAAAAGTGTGGCACCTAACTTATACCATGACCTCTCTTACAATCCACAAAAGAATGTATTCTGAGATGTTTTAAGTTATGGTCATTCAAAATGGGAGGCTCCTGAAAGGACACTTTCCCCACTCAGCTCCACCCAGAAAAGTTGTTGTACTGCTTAACATCTCCACAGTCCATGGCCAGCTGGGAAGCCAGCATGCAGCTCTTTTCCCACATGGCTCCTGAGATGGTTAAAATAAACTTCTTTCTTGAGATAAAAGACTAGTAACATCAAAAGAAGATAATTTTCTCTCATGAGAGATGGTTTGCCTCCCAGTAGCTCAGAGATAGGCAACTGAGTCCCTGAAAAAAATTACATGATGCTTTGTCCTGGTATTTCCCACTGCTAATGTAGGCCATTTCCATCTTGCTGTGCTGATTACTGAGACCCTTAATTTTAGGTACTGAACTCTGGGAGTAGAATCTGGACAACTACTGGAGCTCTCCTGAGGTGCTAAGAGAACAGGTACTGCACTACTGACCCCTGAGATTCTCAAATGCCTTTTTCCAAGGGACGTAGGAAGCACTGAAGAAGTTTTCATAGTGTAGTGAATAACTGAAAAGAAGCTGTGTATGAATTAGGTGTTTTACTTAAGAGGGATGCTGCAGTGCTTTCAAAAAACAGGGCAAATAAATGCATAAGGAACACAAATGTAACTGATAATGCCAATTTATTATTTCAAATAATTTACTGAAAAATGTTATATATGGCTTTTCTTTTATCCCTATACCTTTTGCGGGCACATTCCTTCACTATCTCCCTGTGGATTTTTTTTCCCCCAAACCCATTTCTGTTAACAGAAAATGTCAGTTATCCATTTCTCACTGATGAATCAAAGCTTCGTAAGTACTTCACATTTTATCATTTCCCTCTTGAAGCAGTCACACTCATCTAATGTAGCACAGGGCTGGCACCTAGGTGCTAATGAAGGCATGCACATGTGATAATTAACAAGATTCCTGTTAAATATTTATAAGGGCTGAGAAATGGAATGCAGAGGGAAGACAAAACACTGTTTGACATTACCTGAATTTGCTCGAATGGTACTTCAAAGCTGAAAGACTCATTGTAGTAGGGATTCAGAGTGTTCTTTTTAATTGTAGTCTTTTTCTTCTTCAGCCTCTTACCATTCTGCATCAGATGGATCTTCACATAGGGATCTAAGCATTCAAGAGAAGAGGTAGAGCTCAGAAGGAGAGTTCAGTGTATTTTCCACAAATTTTAATCCCATACATATAAGAGTAGATTTAAAAAAAAGAAAAAAAGAAGAAAGACAACGTTTACAGCTTGTATTTCAACAAATTCTTAATTTATACTATAGAAAAACTCCTGTATGATTGTGAAGTATTCCTGATGGGAAAAGGTACAAGCATTATCTCCTTAACATCATGAAGGAGGAGTAAATTCCACCTAACTTTGTTCCACAGCTCATTAAGCATCCTGCAAGCATTTCTTAGCAATGGTTTGTGGGGTGGTTTTCCAAAGACCAGTGAGTGCTGCCAAATGCACACAGCAGGTACAGGGCTGGCGTGGCTGGATGCTCTGCAACCACCTGGCAACTACTCCCATCACTCCTGGGGCAGGTGCTGCACTGTGGTTTTCCTGTCCTCTGACCTCCCTGTGAGCTGTGACTGACAGGGTCTAGCATGGTCCAGTGCTGCCTGGCAGGAAAGGACTCTGCCCCTTCAACACCAGCCCTCTGCCCTAGTGCTGCACACAGCCAGAGTCCAGTGGAGCCACAGTGCTGGTATACCTTTCAGATTGACTTTGACACTCCCTATTGAATTCCCATTGTCATTTCAGACAAGTCCTGGTTTGAGGTAACAGAACTCATTTGGTACCTAATCAGGCATTCCTTGTGCAAGCAAAACTTTCTTTGACATTACAGTGCTGATGAGGTATCTCAGTGATGGTAATTTCAATAGAAGCTTAGCCTGCTTAAAAGAACAGCACTGTGAGTCCTTAATCCATTCCAAGAGCCATGTTGCTGTTTGGAGAGTGAACTAGCATTATTCCATGGAGCTGGTAATTAGCAGTACCCTCACTGAGTTCAGTTATTTTTCTGTTTAGGCTTACCACGAAGCAACATCTGAGGCATGTCAAGCTTGTACTTTTCAACAACTTGTATGGTACTGTCATCAAAATTTGGGTAGGTACCTCTTTGGCTTTAGGCAGCTGAACTGTGATGTAGACCAAGGCAAGCTTCCCTTGAGTGAGCTGGTAGGAGCTATATAAAATGCCTGCCAGACTTAAGTCACCTGCAGCATAAATAAGGGAACCTGAATGATGCAAATTATCAAAGGAGAGGGCTTCTCCTTTCCCTCCTGAGAAAAGGCTGGGGCTACAGAAGAACACATGAACGCTGCAGTTACTATAAACAAACCATGCTTTACAATTTTGCAATGAAATTAATTATAAGAAGAATAACTGCACTCTTCTACAGTCAAATAAACCTTTCTGTGGAAGACCTGGGTGTTCAGGACAGTTAAGCTACTGGAGTCACTTGATCACAGTCTACAGTTCCTCTGAAGAGAGCCTAATTTTGGTAGCAGATTCTTCAAGACAGCAGACAAGGGTATAAAAAGATCCAATGGCTGTGAGACGGAATTAGTGAAATTCTAACTTAGAAATAGGCCCTTATTTAAGTCGTAAGACTCAAACAGCTGGAGTAGCTTCTCCAGTGGTGAACTCTCTGTTACAGAGGGTTAAGACTCCTTCTCCCTCAAAAGACTCTAAGTTCAAACAGAAATTAAAGCTGCGTAGGTTTATGCTTCGGGCAAGATAGGATTGTAAGGGCTCCTTGTGGCTGCACAATATAAGAATTAAGGAGTATCAAGTGAAGAGCAAAATGCTAGCAAAAAGCCAACAGAGGTCTATTTCTTTTTTATAACTGAGTTCAACATCACTGCACACAGGGTTTTGAAGATGGAAAGAAGGCAAATCTGGACTTCTTCAACATTAGTTGGCACTTGAGAAAAGCTTATCACTTTTCCTGAGGCTCCATGCAGAATGCAAACTTGTGCTAACTTCAAAATGATGGTTTAGGTATACCTAATATATACTAAGTAAGTTTAGTAGTCAATGAGTCTGTAGTAGAGTGTTAAGAAATGAGAATGAGATAAGATGCTGTAAAAATATAATTTGAGTTACTAAACTGGAAGGCTAAAGAGCACAATAATACGTTGTTATTATTAAGAGTACTAGAACATAATTTATTAAAATAAATGCAGGTGATATAAGCCAATTCTTTGCTGATCTGTGCCTTTGCACAGACAATATACACAGGTTTTATGATTATTCATATGTCCTTAAGTAAGATTTGTAAAGTGATGCAGAAATATTCCTACATTGATAACAAAATCCATATTTTGGAGAGGAATATTTTCAAACTAGAAATCAATATATGTGAATGCTTGTACATCTGTGAGTATGTTTGTTTTAAATTATTTGCTTCTACTGACTTTCTGTAGTTTCTATGTCCATGCTTGTATTAGAGCAAAACCTGGCCCAGACAACTTACAGCCATGGGACAAGACCTACAAGATACATTTATGTGGTTTCTTTTTCATGTCCTGATCAGTTTCTTCTGTTTGTCAGTCTGGGGAGTTGAGTTAGGCTCAGTCAAATGCCAGCTGTTTAGCAGGAAAGACCCAGTGGTGCCACTGCAGTGACTCATCACAAACATTTAAATCAGAACAGGGTGTCCAGCTCAAGCAAGTGGATGGTCCATTAGAGATTTTGGCTTAGTTTATCCTCATTAGATGGTAGATTCACTTCCTGTTTTTGAAGTATCCTGATCCTAATTCTCCCCTCTCCTCATTCTTTGGTGTTCCATACATGAGCTCCTCCACTATCTTCAGTAACATTCTCCCACGTTCCATGGCATTAACATCCTTAGCTCCCCAGTAATCTATTTGCTTGCACTCTACACAGAAAACCTGATACCTAAGCACAGACTTTCTTGTGAGTTCATGAATAAATCTCTGAAAAAGACAGATTCTCTTCCACTAAATAACAGAAGCTGAACTGCTTGGAATCAATTACTGGAAGAAGGGATGATAATCAAAAGAAAGCAGAACCTCTGGGAAGTGCCAGTCTCCAGTGATTTTTGTGAGATAAGGTTTAGTGCTAATGGAAACGTTTCTCCTCTCTACTTGCAACGTAACCTCAGTGCTGGCCCCATTACTCATGCTGAGTAATACTTTAACATGTAAATAGTCTCACTGAAGAACTGAGGCTACTAAGGATGACAGAACTGATATTACAGCCCAGCAGTGATAAATTGCCTGTTAAGTGCTTAGCCTGGTCATAAAGGGCAATGCCAATGCAAATAAATAAGCATTTCTCTTTATGTACCCTAGACAGTTATCTCATTCTAGAGTAAATATCTATCTTTAGTCAAACAGATTGCACCCCAAAATATTAATTTCTCTCCATGGGTAAACATCATTCTTTTTTTAACCAGTTTGATTCCTTACAAGTAAACAGGGATCTAGAATCACATTATATCCTCCACATTATATCCAGGTATCTCCAGATGGACCACACCCATCTATCTGGAAGAAAAGATGTTGCACCCAGATGTCCCTCTGCTGAAGAAGACAGAACAGGTTTGTGTCCCTTGCTTAATAATTCATTTTAACCAGTGTATGGGATTAAATAAAATTGTGCTATTTATTCCCTCATTAACGGCCTTCCCAGGAATGCTAAAAAGATGTACAATTAACAGCTAATTATGCATTGTGGATCTTACAATAATGTCTCAATGGAGGCTAGATGAACTGCTTTTAAAGGAGGGGGGAACCAGCTGACACATTTTGTTTTCCTGAGGTTTGCAGTAAGATGCCAATACATTATTTAAGAAGTAATCAACAAGTAATATCAAGATTTCAACAGTAATCTGGACCAATGTGCACATATATATACACACAACTGGAACCCTCTTAAAACAATGACTAGTTACAGACATATTGAGACAAGATGCACTTAGTTGATAAAGAGATTTTACAAAAGCAAACTTTAAAAGGGAAAAAATACTGTAACTCAAAAGAAGAAAATTGTCGCAAAAGACAATACGTCATGAACTTGAGAATGACTGCTTAACAAGGATTTTAAAGATGAAAAATGTTAGAGGGGCAAGTAGTGAATGAAAAATAATTTTCCATATAGGTAGGAGAGAATTCAGCATACGAATTCCTATTTGTATGGATCTTCAGAAAAAAAGCATCAACAACATATTCAGCTTGGGAGGGTTTTACTACAATGGTTTATTCTGAATGCAAAGAGAAGGACAGTGCCCATCCTTTTAAAAATAAAATTAAGTCTTCTGTAATTTCATCAAAATATGAAAAGAAAACACCTGGAAGTTGCTAAATTTGAAAAATGCCACAGGGATGAAACTGGAATTGATTGGGTGTGCAGTACAAGGCTGTGGGCAGAGGGAGTGTAATGGTTTAAAGAAACCCATGCGGGTCTGTGCAGTTAGATCAGAGAAAACCCTCTACAAGCCTTGAGAAGGCGTAACATGATTAATAGGAAAAAACCAGAACCAGAACAAACTAGCCATAGATACAGCTGAATAGTTTCACATGACAAAACACTGTAATAAGATGTTCTCAACTAAAATGCAGAAATGGAGAAGAAATACGGTGCCAGAACTGCCTCCAGCTGTATTTTTGTCTTCAAAATGTTCAGGATAACTGGGTGCTCATTAACACGTGTTTTTCCCCATCAGAAGAAAATTTATGCGCAACCATGCCAAAGCTCAACATCATTGACATTTAGAGCAAAAGTGTCAGCAGACAGTGGAGTTTCCATTCCAGGAAGCAGAATGAATTTCTGAAGAGCTTGGAAAATGATTCGGGAAGTAAAGAAAATGAGGTTTGGAAATGCAGCTTTACAAATAGCTGTGCACATGCAGTTAGGACAGGGGTGACTTGCAGGGTGCATTGTTAGTTCCAGGCTAAAGAGCCACTCTCATCCTGCAACACAGCAGTGGGGTGGAAAGCCAAGGAAAGACCAAGCCACGTGCTTAGAACAGAGCTGGAGCAGGGCTGGATTCAATACTGCACCCTTAGCCTGTTCCCCTTCTGTGCAAACTGTGAAGTTCTCTTGGCAGGCAGTGGGGAGAACAACCATTTAATACAGCAAACAACTTTATTTCCTATAGAGACTGTACTGGAATGGAGGCTGGCAGCACTGGCAATACCTGAGTACCTTGGGAGAGAAACAGCAGCACAGGCCAGAGCTGGGCTATGGAAAGCAGCAGGGCTCTAAGAGCAAAGCAAAACAGAGGAAGTTTGCTAGGAGTTCCCACAGATTTGCTGATTTTTCCCAAGAATCATGGGACATGCTCCCGCTGTGGGTATATAAACCCTTCCTCCCAAGGGAGAGGGACAATTCACATGATGTCTGTGGCATCTAGGCCATGGATAATTTCCCCTGACTTTTTTTTCTTCTGTATATTCGTGTTTGGATGAGAGCAGATAAAAAAAATCTCTGAAATAATGAGTTTAGACTGATACTGTGCCGGGATTTTCTCAGATAGTGTTTTTTCATATGAATGGAAACCTTTGAATGGGAGGGAAAGCCAGAAGTGGAAAAAATAATAGAGTGTACAATGACTAAGAAGAAGCACAAGTACCTTCTAGACTGCATAAAAATTATTGTTTATATTTCCTGACACAAGCTGTCGGGCCTTCTACCTTCCTCCACAAATGAGCATATTAAAGTTAGGACACAACTTTTAAGGAGCAGTTGATGTCCCAAGAGAAATACCGGAAAACACTGTCACACTGGAAACAATTCTCTTGGCATAAACTATGTGGTTTGTAAGGGTTTTTTAAATTAGATTTCCTTAAAAACAGGACTTTTTTTTTTTTTTTTTAAAGTTGATTTGCTACATAATGTCCAATCCTTAGCTAATGCTGATATTTTGCTACTCTCATCACACTTTCCATAAGCCCATGAGGCTGCAGATTACTTGATTTTATGGGCCAAGTCTTTAGCTGTAGCCAGTACTTGAGAGAGACATGAGTAGCAAAAAGTATTTTCTGTAGGTTCCTGTGCAGTGTCTATACCAGTCCTGACCCAAGCAAGTAACATTTTAGAATTCCTTTTACTAAGGGGGCTGAGGATTGAGGGGTGGAGACTCCCAACACTGCCCAGTAGGGTACTGGTCATGAATGGAGTTGAGAAGTTGCAAGCAGTCCAGACGGGCTGTCAGAATGGCCATGAGAGCTTTTTTAACCCTAAAAAGCTCCTATCACACTTGCCTGTCTATGCCATGGAGGGATGCTCCAGAGCCTTTGTGTGCACACACAGAAATCATATTATATGTTGCACTGTAACAAATTAGATGACTTTTTATCATATATTTCCACCAGCATCTTTAAAAAAAGGTGCTGTAAAACTGGGTAATTTATAAATAAAAACATTTGTAATTTCAAACCCAGTAACGTTAGATAGATTCTCATAGGAATAATGGAGTCCAGGAATCCATTTAAAGTGAGGAAGAAGTGGTTGGTACTGACACAAGTAACAATAGCCTGCCTAGAATGAAAAGAGTTAAATGGAGAGTGTAGCAAAGCAGTCTCAAAATACCAATTCTTCACTGGTGTGCAGTCATACGAACACCAAGTTGCTACTGAAATGCTGAATTCAGGGAGCTTTGGGAAGAAGGAGGTGCTGTAAAACCAACACCCAGCCAATGATTCCCTCACCCAAGAATCCTGAACATGTAGAGCTGACTGTGGAAACAGAAATATTCTCAGTGGCCTAGGGGCTATTCAGCCAGCTCTTGAGTCTGCAATTCCACCCACAGTGCTTCCAATTGGAACATAACAACAAATGTTACAGTTGTGGAAAGATGGGGAAAGTAGCAGAAAACTTAAAAAAAACCCCAAAAATACAAACAAAAAAACCGCCACAACAGGAAAACCCCACCAAAAAACCACAAAAACCCAAAAAAACCACAAAAAAAACAAAAAGCAAAAAAAGCTTATTTAAAACCAGCACAAATTCATGCTTATGAGCTTATGATTAAGTTTATTGCCAGAGCGAGGACAGATGATCTGTCTGTTGTATCCAAGGGGTTCATTTCAGCAGAGTTACACACAGACAAAACACATAGTTTTATAAAGTGCAAGTGTAGGCTGAACCAACAGCAAAATAAACCTTGAGTTTGGGCTGTGGGTAAACACAGAATACTTTTGTGGAAAAGCAAAGCTACTCAACCAAGCACCTTGTAAATGTGATTACATGGAAATCCCATTTCTCAAAGCAGTAAACCTTGTTCCTCTATATTTGCACCAAAAGGGGAGGAACTGACTGCTCATGAAGCTTGAATGCATTGAATAGGGGGAGAGACAGCAGAGCATTGTAAAATTTTAACAAACTGGAGAAGGGCACCTGCAATCTCAGATAGTAATAAATAAAGAAATAAAATGCATATTGCAATCCCATGCTTGTATACAAGTAGAAAGAATACAATAGGAGCTACAATGAAGGAGGCATTTATATCAAATAGGGGGAAGGTATTAACGTGAGCTGCTGATACAGGGAGACTCTCCAAGACAGGAATCCAGACTGAAACCAAAGCAAACCGACAATACCTCAGGCAGCAAATTCCAGCAGACTGCTGAGTTAGAATTTAGGTAATGCCTTTTGATGATATATAGAAAAAAAGAGAAATTTTTATTTATTAAATTGATGACAGTGAAAATACCAGAAGATAATATGTAGAGGCTTAGAGAGATTCAAAAGATTGTCCTCGAGTGAACTGGGGAGGAGGGAATGGGGAATTCACATGGACTGAGGAATAACAACAGGCAGAAGAGTGAAGAGAGAATCGGAAGCACAGATTACAGAACACCCCAAACAACCCAAGTTAAAAAGCAGTTCTTGTGGCATGTCTTAGCTGAAAACAATAGGAGCTTGGGTACATAATGACGTTCTGCACTGGACTGTCAGTGAGTGTCCTGAAGCCTTCCAGAGCTGGCCTGGTTTGGGGGCAGAGCTGCCCCACCTCATTGAGGCACACGCTGCTGAATGGAGGCCACAATCCGAACACCAGGAGGAAAAAGTGAGCAGCACACTGGGAACATTAAGTGGCAAAGGCTGGGGTTTGGAAGGGCAGACACCGGGGTGGAGAGCTGCCTCAATACTGCTGCAGAAAGTGAGATGGACAGGAACCATACTTCGTGTTCTCAAGTCGCTGCTGTTTTCCTACGGCTATGCCAGCTTAGGGTTGGTTTTTTTTTTTTAAAATTTATTTTCTTTTAGAAAATTAAGCAATTAAACACAGGCTTTTGTTCTCTACCTGCCTTTTGCTGATAACCAAGAGGTTAAACTGCTTATTGATGATTCAGGGTATGTTCTTCAAAGCTCTCCATGTGCTGATGGAATCCAAATCTACATTTCCCACCTCCTGAGAGAGCAAGACAAGGCTATAAGATATATGAAACAGGTTCTCAATCCACTCTGCTGAGTGCTCTTTTCAATTACTCAATGAAGTGAAGGCTGGTGCCAGGTCCAGGTTCATGGAGTGCCCTTATTCACCTTGCCTGTGTGATCATCACTTTTGACCCTCTGCTCCTGTGGATATTCACTGCATAAAGCTATTTGCCTAAATTCTGAGATAATGGTGGAAAGGCATCAGCTAGAGGAATCGCAGCAGGTGATGCTGCTGAATGGTGGTGTGAACATCAAGATATTAGGGGACTTGAATGAAAAATCTGGGGGACTGAAAAAAGCTTTGGTTAGTCAAGAATTTCTATTTGCTTGACAATACTTCTGTGTGCCTCACAGCTAGGAAGGCAAATTAGTGTGCCATACAGAGACAAGGGTGAGGACAGACAGCCAAAAATAACTGGAAGAAAGCAAAGAAAGTCAAACCAAACCATGTCATAAAATGCTGGACCAATAGAAAGAACTGACTGAAAGGAAGTAATGCCAGTCAGAAAGAACTATAGATGACACCTATTTAAATAAATATTTTATCACGGCAGAACAATGAGATACCTTTATTTAGGACAAACGTTATGGAGACTTAGCACGGTAGGGAGCAACCTTCCTTGTCCCTTTTTTTACTCTGGAAATGTTTTACATTTTTTTTCCTTTCATAAAGTTCTGACTGATAATAAACATATTCCTGGTTTTAGTTATTTCCCTGCTCCCAAAACCCCACCCATCACAAACCCCAAACCCAACAGCTGTGAGGTAAAGTAAGTCCTATTCTCAAACTGCATTGAGAACAGATAGGCATTCCAGTATTATTGGGTAATAAAACCACATATGAGTGAGTGTCAGTATTCACTCCAAGAAATTCCTCAACCCTGAAACACAGAGAAAGTCTATTAAAAAAAATGGGTAATTAGACCCATTTAGCATGTTAGCAATTTGCTGTAGCAAGAATATACATTTTGTAGTCCCAACTCTCCAAGTCAACATTGTCACAGAAAGGTTTTTTAGCTTGACTGCACATCAGTATGGCACTACTGTGTTGTGATTGTCTTTACATGGAAAAAAGTGAATACACCCTACTTAGGGGTAATCTGTGTACTCTTCCAGAGGGTTAGAAGCGACACACTCAAAACCAGGCAAAGTCAGTTATAAAGGCTGTCTCAGATCAAAACCACTGAATTATCATATTGTTTACACATGAAAATTTTGTTCAAATGCAGCAAACCCAGTTATGTCCCTGTATTTCATCCACAGCCTCAAAATAGCATTAGGTGAGTTGGGAGGAGAACCAGAGGACAGAAAAAATAGAAAAGCAAAGCAGCAGAGAGTTTTATCTACATATGATCGAAAGGGTAGGAAACACCCCATTACCTTAGCTCATACAAATGAGTCACCTGAAAAATGCAAACCAATAAACCACAAAATAATTCTGATGCTTTTAATAAAAACATAGCGCTGCCACTTTATAAACTGCATCGCTCATCCAGGTAAGCTTTCAGTCCCAGACAATGTGAAGGAGACTTTTTTATCCCAATGATTAAACTAGAAATAGCACAGAGCCAATACTGCAGGAATGCTGCAGTAAAGAAGGCATAGAAAAAATAGTTTTACAACATCAGTGTCTACAAGGTAAAGGAGCCTGATCTGAACTCTTCACAGCTGAGAAACCAACCCTAATTATGCTTTATCAAGATTGATATTTATTTTAAGAGCATATCAAGACTTTCAAATTACATTTCATTTACCAGTGGCTGCATGTATAAAAGGATTCTATCAGCATCCAGTTCTCAGTCTCGATTTGAAATAGTACTTTTTCTACCTGCAAAGTTTATATTTACATAAATCTTAGTTCTCATTTTGTTTTCATTATTTTTCTGTTGGATTTGAGCTTCAAGGAAAAACCATAAATGGAAGGAAGAAGATACATTATTGTAGTCTTGCTTTTAGCCTACAAAACATGCATTCAGAATTACTTGCAGAAAATATTCAACAGCTCTTTCCCCTCCTATCCCTGCCTCCCAACACATCCAAGTGTCTGTTAAGCAGGATTTTGGGAATTCATACAGGCTATTTGTGGCACCTAATTTTAGTGTGACTCAGAGGATCAAACTCTTTATTGCCTCAACACACAGACCACCCATCCCATATATTACACCTAAGGCAACTCATGATTCAGTTAGCTTTTTGAACCTCTTTAAACACAGAGGCCACAAGAAACCTTTCCCTATTCCCTGCTCAGAGCCATGGCTAAGGGCAAGCTTAGCTGATGGGCTTCCTGGCTGTGAGAAGACTCCTAGAACACTGAAAGGCAAGAATTGCATGTGCTCAGGGAGTGGAAAGGGTTATTCCGGATGATGTTTCCCAATATTGTTGGGAAAACCGGTTTTGTTTTAGATTAAATTTAACCACAGTAAGGAAAAACAGATTAAGAACAGATTTTATTAGGATGGGCAATATCTTTGTCTCAGTTCCATCATGAGAAATTACAAGGTAGGTTAAATTTATCAGCAATTTCAACTGAGTTCAGCTAAATTATATCTGTTTTTCAAAAATGGCAGCTGAATGAAAACCTATATTTCAGAATCCCCAAACCCCTCAGGTTTTAAAAGCCTGGAGGTCAGATTTTTAACTCAAGTACTTGCAGAGGAAGGGCTGGGAGGCGCATGCCTGCTCACATTCCTGTTTATTACACTTAATGAGAAGCAGTGACCTGAAACTTAAGGCAAATTTCTACTTAGACAAGAGTAACATAGAGATTTTGTTTCCTGAAGAGCCATGGAAATGCTGAAGTCCTTGGGAGAACAAACTGCTTTGTTTTTTAACTCCAGACAAGTTACAAGAAAGAACAAGATGAGGAGTTATTTAAGAGTTAGGATTCAAGGAAAAGAACAGTGTTCAAGGCCAACAGCATCTGCATTAAGAACACTCTGCTGCTGAGAACATTAGTCCTGCTATAAGACAAGAGGAGAGATAACTTGAAAAATGGTGCCATTAGGTGAGAGATAGAAGTATTTATAACACGACCAATAGCTCACACCCCAAATTCTTCTTCAAATTGCCCCAGCCAGTTAATGGCACAAATGGATATTTGACTGACATGTTCACCACTGTCTGTGCACCACTTTAGTTTAAAAGGCAGTCAAACGTGACACAACCTTCCAGAAATCCAAGGGTACACAACAGTTTTCAGCTCAGGTACCTGTGACAAATTTATACAGCAGCTAGCCATTTTGGTGCAAAAGTGGTGGAGTGGGCTTCACTGACAAACCAGATTGAATCTGGGCAGTTCAGCATATTTCTGCCTGCTACTCTATTGAACAAGATCTTGAGACAGTCTGTGGATCAGGATCTGTAGTAAAATCAAATAACCCAGGAATCCAAAAACCACATATGAATTTCTGAAACCCTTCGGCTCTTCAGAATTGAAAGGAGGAGTATTTGAAAAGACAAGGCAGAGTGTTTGTGGTTACTAGGTGAAGAGGAGGAAGAGGAGGGTGACAGAGGAGGGAAACTGGTGTTTTTATTTGGAATCAATAGATAGAAGCCATAGTAAAGGAAAAGCAGTGACACTGCTTCCAAGCCAAAGTAGTACTTGTATATAACAGATAATAGAAATAATTTCAGTGAAACTAAGCTCACAAAACAGTTCTCCTCTCAGCAGTGTTCACCAAATTTAGAATAGATTTTCAAAGTTATAAGGTATTTGTAGCTGGGTCCATTTTCAAAGGCACCTAGTTCCTGTTAAAAATCACTGGTATGAACATGAAGCAATCAATTCCCCTGGAGTCCCACACTTCAGCCTTCCTTTAGAAACTCCCATTGAACATTTCTCTCCATTAGTCAGTAACTAGGTGACAACAGGCCTCTCCTTTTTTTTTTGCTTGTAAACAATAACAGTCAAGACAGTCACTCAGCAGCAATAAGAAATAATTTAAATTCTTTCTGTTTACTGCCACAAATGGCAATCAGCAAGCAGTGATATTAAACTTGTGGGTTTCAGCAAGACAAAACATTCTCCTGCTAAAAATGAAGATCACAAACGTTAAAAAGAACATTCTAAGGAGAACTGAGATTTTAAGTTAAAAAAAAAAGTGCCAGATTTAGCAAACAATAAAACTGTTTTTCTGATACTTTTAGGAAAGAAGGAGAGATAGAGAAAGGGGGAGAGAGAGGGAGTGCCTCCGGTTAGCTTGCCATTAGCACAAAGGAAAACAATTGCAGGGCTTAGGGAGGATTTAGCTTTAACAAATGCTTATCACAAAGTCATGTCACTGCACACTATTGTTCTGTATTTGGACTGAAATTAATTTCCAACTCCACATTAACCTTTTAGAGACCCTGCTTCGTAGAGGAATTTAATCCTTTGGATTTTGGTAAGTCACCAGCAAAGGCCATTTCTAAATTTGGTGAGTTTGATAAGACTATTACCTGAAGCACTATTTTATTAAAAGGAAAAAAGAAATCAGTTTACTAACAGTGGCTATTTCATACCACTGAAAAGTTGAGTCTTGAGTCAAATAGGCAAGAAAAACAAAATAAAATCTATGAAATCCTAAGGTTTTTTCAATTCTCGTAACATATTATTCCTCTGTGCTGCAATGAATCCACTGATACTGTGACAGCACGCTCTCAAAAAAAATTTATTGTGATGAAGTTGATACTTTCTAAACTTTATGAAAAACAGGCCTTTTGATATGACCAAGAAAGACCATTCAGCTGCGTAATGGGAAACAATTTGTAGCCTTACCATAAAGTAAGGGAAAAGTGGTGATTTAATAGTAAAAGCAGGAATTTCAGCACATGTGGGGAAGCCCATTTCCTGGTCCTTATCAGTATTAATGCAACAACTGTCTTTGTTGGCCTCTGCAGGACTCTTTCCCTGCTGCATTCCAGGAGCTGAGAGGAGCCCTCTGGAAGTCAGACAAAATCTGCTGTCGCTACCATATTAGGAATCAAACCGAGTAGCAAAAGCCTCCGGCTGAGCGGAGATAAATCAACAGGGAACGCGCTTGCCTCCCAGCCAAATGAGTAAAGCAAAGTGATTGAGGAAACAAAGTAAATAATAATTAAAAACCAAATCCCTGGCAGTAGGAGTGACTGCTTCCTTTTTACTTTTATCATGCTTCTTACTGAAGTATAGGTCCAAAACAGGATTTACGGGTATGAGCACACCCTGTTCCTTACATTTTTCTGTTGCTTCAGAGGGAAATAATCCCAAGACACATATCAATGATCAGCTTCAAATGTATTTAACACATTCTTTTTGGCTGGAAAGACAGCAATAGGCTGCAGTGGAGTTTAAATTGCTCTTGACATAAATTTTGGTTTACAGCCAATCCGGTCCTTCCACCAAGATTTCCCTTAATCACAGACATAGTCACTCTTCCACTTGTGATCAGCCTTGTAGTCCACAGAAAATCCCACCTGAAATACAATGTTTGCTAATGATTCAGCTCTTTGCAGAGGCAGAACAAAGGACTTGCTGTTACACCTCTGTATATGTGCACGGATCTATTCTGAGCATTCCTTATTAGAGAGGGTCTATAAAGTAACTAATCTATAATGGCATTGGCAAAAGGATGCATTTCCACATAGATGCAACTGAAATCTATAGAATTTGTATCTGCTGTGTATGAATCTGCAACACATGCCAGTTCATAGCCTGTAAAAGGTGGGAAAGCCTTACTTCCACTGCATGGCATTTGCAGTCCAAAGTCCTATGACGAACCATCCTATGAAAACATCTCCGTCTCTACTCTTGGCATGGCTGACGCTGTGAGATGGTGGATGCTCACAACGTTCCGGCACTGAAGATGCCACCCCAAAAAAGAGGAAGGACTGCTGTGCCTTTACCCATGTGCCAACCCCACATAAAGGTGGATGTGCCATATCCCCTCCTGCTCCTCAGCAGCCCACGGCAAACCATCCCACCTCCTCTCACGTTGCTCAAGTACGTAACCACTGCAGCTCAAGAGGCTTAGCAAAATCAAGGTATAGGCGAGTTCGGGTTTCTATTTTGAAATCCAGAGAAGATTTGTTCTTAGTAGGTTATTTCACAGAAAGAAAAGAGTCTTAAAAGTAAGTAACTAGATGGATACATTGTTAAGCCATTGTTAACTGGTGTTAAGCAACACCAGCATTTCAGGCTTAGTAACCTTGCACGTCACATGTGATTGTTGTCTTTGGTTGCAATGGGTAGGAAACTGTCACATACACATTTTTCTAATCCTCAGCCATTAGGCTCCCATGGCAACCCTTCTCTCTTTCAACTAAAATGAATGGGGTGGTCTCCTCACAGAACTTAACGCAAAGCGTTGAACAAATAGTGGCAGAAATGGTATTTTGGCCATGAAAATATTACCACCTCTTTTGAGAGGAAAGGTGGCTTCTGAAAGGTGGTAGACTAACAATAAAAAAGAAGATTGCATGTATGTCTTCTATTTGTTCAGGGGAAGAAAATCAGTAGGATTCTGTCAACCAGCAGGCTGTCTCAGTAAAAATAAGCAGTGGCTAAGGGAATGCAGAAATAGAGTGGTACTCATGGCTCTCTACAGCTTTTGAGAAAAGAATAAAGCTGCAGCTTCCTAATTATATAGTGCTCACCCTTTAGCATATTGATTTCATTGTTATATTTTCTCCTTTCTTGATAAGATGCTGTAGTTGAATGCTGTTGTCAGCTCCTAGTGTGTTGTTTTTCTGAAAGCCTGTCTTAACTATTCAAATATCCATAAACTATATCAACATTAGCAAATAAAATCTGTGTATAATACAGCTGAAGATGTATCAAGATATCCCTTTTCAACCCCAAAATCAAAGGAAGATAAAGCAGAAGCTCACAGGTCATGGTATCAGCCAGTGGTGTAAGAACATAAATATTCATAGGGCATCACACCAGTAAGCATTTATCACCAGAGGGACCTTGGAAACTGGACTCTGGGGCCTGGGAGAGCCCTCTGGCTGAAGCTAAATTCAGACTGATTCACTCTGAAAGGCAATCTGGTGGCACCCAGAGGATGGAATTGGGTAACTCAGCCTACAATCACCTTGCTGCTAATTTGAGTATTTGAGTTAATTTTTCTGGTTGTTTTTTTTTTTTTTTTAGCTGGAGTCTACAAGTAGGTTACACCCGATTTTCTCAGTTATGTTTGTGTCTGATAAGAAATGCTGGTGTGCTGGACAGAAATTTAAGGGGAATTGGGAATGGTAGGGTTTGAGGCCCTGTTTGCTTCCATTTCAGGTTATGGGATTTGTATCTGTGCTACTGATTGAAAGGAGACAAGCAGGGCAGATAATTTAACTGAGATCCAACTTTGAATTAAGTTCACTAGATTTTCCTTTGCAAGACAGTTACTACATAATTTGTCATAGATACTGCTCATCTACAGAGTAGTATTGTTCAGTTAAGAGACGGTGCCTAAGGAGTAATACCACGTTTACAGCAAAAGTTGTAGATTGCACAGAAAACCAGCGAAAAGGTGTGAAAAACAGAGCTTTCATATTGCAAAAAATTTCTGTCAATCAAATTTTCCTCAAATCAGATGGAAGACAAACTCTGAGTCTTACTGTCACAGTTTGGTATCTCACTTAGGTTTCACAAAAGAATGGCTTAAAGTGCCTTTCAAGCTTTAAAGTGAGCTCTCTTACATAAATTTGCCTACAACAGGTTATGCAGGGCACTGCAGCATTTCAGATTTATTTTTCTTAGCATCCCTGTCATTCTAACCATAGCAAATTCCAGGCAGGGCTCTAAGCAAAACCCACAGAAGCTTTTCAAAGGCTCTTTATTTTCCTGCTTCTCCTTGAATTATCAGCACCTTTGTTTCATAAACTTTTGAACTTGCCATAAACATGTCTCAGTATGTTAAAGTACTGTCCTTCACCCAACCCCTGACTGTGAAAATACAGTAGACTACAAAAAAGAATTGACATGTACTTAAAAAAACCCCAAAAACCCTATAGTCCAGCTTCATATGTTTTACTTTTTGTAAGTAAAGAGGTGACTTTGCCAACCATTTCTAAGGGATTAAAAAGCCTGCTGTGTCATCTCATATATCTTCGTTCAGTTTCTAATGCAGCCAGAGAACACAAAGGCTGAGAGAAAACCTTTTATCATTTGCAGTTATCGACTAGGCCAGAATACAGTATTAGGAACCTTAGAAACTTTTAGCTGAAACTTCTTTGCTTTGAAGAATGGCTGATCTCCTGAGTCAAGGAAAGCAGCCTATCTTCAAATAGGTTTTTATTAATATCCAGAAATGTGACACATTTTAGGGAAAAATTGTTGGGGCCACTTTGAATGACAACCTGTTTTCTACTGCATTGTCATAACAGTCCCAAAGTTTCTGGATGTTCTTAATCACCTTATACACCAGCTTTCAGAGAGTTTTAGCTGCCTTCAACAATAAGGTCTTTGATTTTTAAAAAAAGTGTATCTATCAGAAGGCAAAGGCAATTTAAAAGAATTGTTGCTTCAATGAGAGTTAAAGTTAGTGTTTTGTCCTGAGGCTCTTCATCCAAGATGCAGCTGATCTTAATGTTATGGGTTTCCAGCAAGATGTAGGGAGAACCCTTTTGTTCTGACTGCCTCTAGCTCATGCACCATGGCATGGGCAAACTGTAAAGTCAGAGGTAAAGGCTGATACTAAACAGCAGAGTACTGCCCCAAAGTAGGTGCAAAGCAGTCATATAAAATTCTGTGCTTTTAAATTTGAAACTTATATATATACTTAAATATATATATACATTGATATATATATATGTGTGTGTGTGTGTGTGTGTATACACACATAAATAAATATACAAATTTAGTTTTAAAACCTTTCTACTTGCTTTTGATTCCTGGGGTTAGGTTTGCTTTTGCATCCATCTTCTCTTTCAGTATGGATCAGAATCTTGACCTTATTCAAAGGCATCAGTCTATTTACTGACCAGAGGTAACCCGCTGAAGAATTCTGGCATTGATTGATAGTCAAGCCAGCAATCAGCTCCTGGAGGTACTATTATCAGTTGAGAAGCAAAATCATTGTATGCAAATTTTAAGCATATTCACCACTGCCAACTCCTGTGATTTTATCACAATCCCTGAGATATTGAGTATATTTCTTGAAGCCTTAGTTTCTCAGCATTATGTTACCATCAGAGATTTGCAGCTTGCATTTCAAATAAAAAAATAACTTCTCTAACTCTCATGGCTAGAAATACAAGTCTGAAAGCACTGAATCCAAAGCTTCAAGTAAAAAGTAGTTTATTTAATTAACATACTTAAAGTATATTTATTTTTAAGTCAAGAAATCTGGGAACCTAGGCTTGGCAATATCACTGCTATCTCCTCTTTACCAACAGTATGCTCTAAAATTGAGCTGCTTGTTACCTCTTCCTTATGTATTATTTCCCATTGCAACCATTGTCAACTTGCAGTGATAAAAGCTTTAAAAGAATAATTGAGAAGGGCTTTTACTTGCAGTTTTCCTTGACATTTTTCCCGGGAAATTTTCAGAACTGAGTGAAATCAGAATCAATCAAAATAAAGTCTTCAGAAAATTCATGGTGTCCTCCTCAGACAGTGGCATCACTAACATACTGAATTGAGGAAAACATCAAAACAGACATGGAAACCCAACCAGAACTGTACTGGTTGACTCTGTCAGGTCAGCATGAACTCACTCAGGTTGCCACCATTTTGGTAAATATTTTTCTAGCTACTGCAATCTGTGTTACACTGTTGGGAGATTTATCACTAAATTTTCTACAGTCCTCTTCTAGCTTTAAGTACAATAGAAAGCTCTTTTCTCCATTATTATTTTGGTTTCCTCCTGGGGAGAAAATAAAGCAATTTAGAAGACTAATCAGACAAAGGGAGAATTTTGAAGTGCTGGACACAAAAACCTCTCCCTGCAGTTTCCACAGCAAAATAGCTGTGCCACATAATTCTCAGATGCTGCTTGTGTATTTTGCTTTAGTTTTGTTGAAAATCAACCTCTGAGCTCAGGGAAGTGTGAAAGAAGGGTGGCAAGCAAAAGGAACGGACACAAGACAGCACTGACTCAGTGCATGATTGGTGGCTCCTCAAGCAGGTGGTCTCACGGAGTCATGAGGCGAGCAGCACCTGGGTCATGCTCTTCCCCTGGATCACTCATAAGGAACTGGGGGAAAAGCTCTGTCTGCAGTTTAACTATTATCCCAAAGATTCCTGACTAATCTAGTACCCCTCATGCAGATGTGCAGCACCTGTGAGACCTCTGCGTTTTTTCATGCTCAACTACAAACACCAGGTTTCTTGCCCTGTTTTGTTAACATGGAATAAAAACTTGGATCATGGTTTGTCCTGCTTTCTCTTCGTGTTCTAACTGTCTCATACCTGTTTATATTGTGCCCTATAACATTGATTCAATCTCTTTAAGAGAGACTTTCAGGGAGCAGTAAATATCCAGATCATAATTTTATTGAATTGATTCATAGTACAGGACATTTGAATTCCACAGCTTGTTGCCATGGCTGCCACCTGAATGAAGACATTTCTTTCCAGAATTCAGTAGACAAACTCTCTTGTTTATTTTTCATTGAATTTTATTTGTACACGTAAAAGAAAAGGGGCAAAACTGACCCGTCAGTCTGTTCTTTAGCATTCATGCACTCTATTTCATCACATTATTACTTCACCAAGATAGTATCTTCTGGCCAAGCTAAGGAAGATCTTTTAGAAAGATTAAAACCAGATTTATGGACGTTAGCCTGCTTCATTAGTATCAAAGTGATACAGTCTTTCTTCATGTAAGGATTCTGGAAGTCTCTGCTTATGTGGTAGCATTGCCTCACGACTTAATTTTCACTATTTCATGCTAGAAACTGAAAATGGCACAGTAACACAGCAGAATTGAAGAATACAAAATTTGGTTCACTAATTGAGGAAAATTTTATAGTTGAGCAATGTTACATGAAGTAAAATTTTACAGAATTATTCACAGCTATTACAAGCTACTCATGTCACTGTAGATTCAGCTTGGTACAATGATAATACAGAATATACTGAGCTTCTTTAAAGAATGTAACTTTTCTTAGCTATCGATTGCAGTAACTTTTTCAAAATCATTTTTAGGAGAAGCACTGCAAAGGTTCTCTCTATCTTTGTGGTACTTTGTTGTTTTCCAAAGTACTAGATGAAAACATGATTTAAGTCCTAAGCAGAATTAATCAAATACAACTCAAAGAACAGCAACTCATATCCAGGCCCAGGGTCAATAAAACCAGCTGACTGGTTTCAAATGTGATGTTTCTTAAAAAATGCAGGAGGCCAGATAGCTAGTCTTTGCATCATATTTTTTTCATCATTTAAAGGGATCAAGGAGCTGGTTGGCCTGTTTGGCCTTTTACAAAACAAACACCTACCAACAAACAAACAAAAAACCAGAGTGAGACGACAGTGAGGAAGGAGCACTGAACCTAATTGCTAAGAAGTTTAAGTGAAAGGAGAGTGAAAGTGGTTGAAGTGCCTTCTCCAATCAATATTTGTTACTTACAAGAGTGGAATAATTTGGGCATGGTTATGTTCTAGCAGCTGCTAACCTAGTGTAGGAAAGGACTCCTCTGGGAATGAGGAGATCTTCCACCCTGCTCCAAATGAAGTTTACCTTCTCAAAACACAAAATTTGAAAATCCTCCTGTCTGTGTTCATTCCCAGGAGTGGAAACCTTGGTAGTATTGAGTTTTGAGGAACTTGGACTAGCCTTAAGTTGCCCTTTTTCTAAACTGTTGTCTTGATTTCTTAAGCACTTCTGTAAACGTTATTTTCACAGAATCACAGAATAAGCTGAGTTAGAAGAGACCCACAAGGATCATCGAGTCCAACTCCTGCCCCTGCACAGCACTCTCCCCAAGAGTCACGCCATGTGCCTGAGAGAATTTAATGCCATTCTCTCCTGTAATGGAAATAAAAATTTCTTTTCCACAATCAGTGTTTGACAGCCCTCCTCTGGCATGATAAAGTAACTCTGTGTTTTGCACAAACTAAGGCATCCCAGATTGGATTTACTGCCAATTAAAAGTGCCTCATACAAAAAACTTAGACAACCTGAGAAATAGGAATTGGCTAAGTCTGTTGCAGACAGAGTTATGGCAGAACAGGCACATGGGCAATGCACATGAGGTGAGTCAGTAGGACTTTTGTTTGACTAACAGCTCTGCATGACACACATAAAGTAAAGGCAGGCACAATTACAGCGTTTATGGTCGTGGAAACACAATTCCTCAGCTAGTGCTCAAGAGACAAAGACCGCTGATCAGTGAAAATTATGTGGCACTCTCCTACAAAGGAAGAATAAGGCCCACGCTGTGTTATGTATTTAGATGCTAGCCAGCACCCTGCTACGTCCCGATTCCAGGCTCAGTCCCCTGGCCACAAAAACCAATTGTGCTGCCCAAAGCTGCCTCTGAAGCAACCCCGGTGAGATACTGATTCTAACAAGGCAAAGACAAGGAGGCACTTCAGACAACATCAGATAATTTCAAACTGTGCACAGCACCCTGCTAGAATAAATGGGCACATCATCGTCATCGTTGGTGAAATTTTATCTGTTCAGATAAGCAAAGAATTAGGCCAACAATGCCCTACCAGACTAAATTATGTAACAACTTATCTGTAAAGGTTACTTTTGTTATCTCTATAATGGAATTATCTCCACGAAACAGTTATTTAGACACTTAGTTATAAAACCATGTAGGAACACCAGAATTTCTATCATCAGTTTATGACTGTCTTTCGTTATTAATTCCAATTGTGCTATATAGTGATAATGAATCACAACAGGGGCACTGCTTCACGTATTGCAGCACAGTATATCCACCAGACCAGAACAACTACCTGCTGCATTAGGGTAATTCTGACACACTTTTGTCTTTTTTCCTGATTTTTTTTGTTGTTTTGTTCTCTGTTTATCTGCTTTCGGCTTCCTAATCTAAGCAAAACCAGTGATAACAGTTTCCTCTTTGATAAAAGCCCTAGTGACATCTCAATTTATTTTTGAATCAGTCTGTCTGTCAACAGTCAGGTCCACTAGACACACCAAGAGAAGCAAGTGAAAAGGCCTACTTGATGAAATTTGAAAAGTCAACCCTAAACTCACCACCCAACATCTAAAATATCGGGATCACTCCTTGTACAAATTACATGACATACTCAGTTGTTCAAAATAATGGAATTACCTTTGTTTTAGACCTGGTCACGGTGCTTTGCATTTGGCTGAGTTGTTTACATCTGTGCTGAATTTGTATAGAGCCATGGCTTTACAGTCCAGTAGCATTCTATATCATCTTTCACACACACTGACATGATTGAACAAGTCTTTTGCTGAACTAGAAAATCAGGTTCATGTTCGTCCCTGGACCAATTCCCTAATAATGATTTTTCCATCTTGCAATCTGGAGTTCAATTTAAGGAGCAAGGAGAAATGAAAAGTGTTTTTTCCCCTCATGAGAATTTGTCTTCTTCAGATCTAAACATCAGCATAAATACATGGAATGTACTGTTTTCATTTGTATGTAAGTAACTTTTTACTTGCTCCTTCTTTCTCACTTGAGCAGGACAGTCCATGTCCCCTTCCAGCATCTAAAACCCCAACCTTACCTTGTACCAAGGAACCCATTTACTGTTGAGACTTTAACCTCTTTTTTACAATCTTCTGCTCTTGCATATTAAGCATGACAGACGCTGCACACACTTTTCAGGCCCTTAGAGCAACAAGCCTGTAAGAAGGCTGCTTAGGCCTAAAGTCAGCACTGTTTTTATAAAGGAATCTGCTAATATACTGACTGCATTTTACACTCATGTAATTTTCTTGGCATGTAATTTTTCAGAAATAATGATCATACAACTGTGATCATAAAATGCTAAATTAGTATGTTCTACAAAATAGTTTAATTTATACTTGAGACTTAAGTTACTTAAGGGTGCTGAAATTGAACTTCATCAAAATATTCAAAAGTGCCCTTGTCCTTAGCAGAGAAACAAACAGAAATATTAGTCACTGTTTTCTATACTTCAATAACATTTGAGTTACAACAAAATAAGCATTTTTAACCATTTAAAATGCTTAAGTGGAGCAGAATATGACAGTTATTTTCAGAATGGTTAAAATGCTCCTTAGTTCATGCCATTCTCAGTGGCAGAGCACATTAGTCCATTAGTTGTCATCTCAGTTGTTCTGGTGCCCTGTGACTGCTCCTACCTTCAGCTATCTGCCATACAAAGGCTCAACTAAGTTTTTTGCCTTGCATTTACTAACATATTTTTCCCTCCCAGGTGGGCAGTCAAGGATCTGCTTGGCACAACAAGCAGAGCAGCCTGAACAAAAAGAATGTTCAGCTATTTCTTAATCTCCTTTCTCTTGGTCACACAGTAATATGAAATTCTTATTCTCTATACATGGAGGTTAAGTAAAGATTGTAAAAATTCTTAAAGAGAATGTCTTTCTCTTCTGTTGGAAATCTTACCCATGTATAGAAAATAATGAGAAGAGTCCATTGTAGCTGTTGGACATGTTCTTGATCCACGTTAGACTTAACGACCTGTGGATTTTGCCTTTTTCTGTTACGCTGTTGTCTGTTTCTTATTTTTTTTCAAATTACTGGCACCAAGCTCTCAAGTTTTTCTTATACAGGACTGGAAAAGATGTTTTTCCCTAATTTTCAAGATTCTTCTTTTGCTGTATATGATTAGCTGGAACAATACTCTGTTTAAACTGATGTTCAAAAGTTTCCTTGCAGGCTCATTTTGAGACTG
>VZTN01001059.1:3578-18642 GCA_013400515.1 Erpornis zantholeuca | reverse complement strand
AGAGAAGGAGCAAACCTAATATATGAGGTTTATCTATATGATAGAGACCCACTCAAAGACTGGGGGGTAAAATGACATTCCAGTTGCATGGTGAGATTTTCTTATGAGCTGTTACACAAAGACTTCCATAATGATAACTCAAAAAGACTGACTTTTTTTTATGGGTTTGTTTTTCTCTCTTTTTTTTCTTTTTCCAACAGCTGCAGAAAGGATTATGTAAAGGATGAACAAAGAGATTTTGATTTACCCAAGACTGGAAAAAGTGAATGTTATATCCAGCACCATGCGGAAGTGACTATCTCCTCAAACAAAATCCAATCAACAGCAATCAATCCTTTCAATTGTGTAATAAAGTCTTGAGAAGACTTTCAGCATTTGCCACTGAAATGTGACATTGTTTTTCATTAAATAATGAAGCAATTATTGCTACAGTAAACCAATGTCAAACAGCAGCAAGTAAGGACAATCCTTCCTCTGTCATTATCTAATGTTAGTTCATTTTGTTGAAGTACTTGACTGGATGAAAGTATACAGAAAAAATAAAAATTGAAATATTAAAATGGATTCACTTTGCAATGAGAAAAATATTTACTTAACTTATATCCTTGTTTGCATTTTATTCTTTCATGAATAATGAAATAGTTACTGAAATACCTGTCTTCTCGTGTACTTCTTAAAAGCAGATACCACACTGGGGTACCTGAAGGAATGAAAAAAAGTAAAAAACCCTTGAAATTCTGTAGCAATGGATCTCATTATCTGTCAGGCCTTTATCTTTCCATCTTCTGCTTTTAACCCCTACTTCCTCTCAGCTGTTAATGAAATAACCTCTCAATACCTGGTGTCCATTGTCACTCTCTCTAGTTGTATGNACATTTTCTGAAGCAGTTAATACTTTTTTTAATTTTATTAAAATATAAACTATAATATATTAATATATCTTATATTGTATAACAATATGTGAAATTAGATAATATGTTAAATTAAATATATCGTTTTTAAGACAATACTGGCTGAATACTGACTGAAAATGGTCCTACAGCTTTATAAAGTCATATTGTAAACACCACTATGAAAGAATCTGAGACAAAACTTCCAAGCAACTATGCCTGACTTCTAGTGACAGAAAACAGAAAGAAACCTTGAGAAAATGATCAGTTAAGAAGGAAATGAAATGTTGAACACTGTAACTACTTATCTATCTTTCTTTCCACATTAATCTTTTCAATTATCATTTTATGACCAAACCAAACAACATTTTTTAGTTCTTATGTCTAATGTGATTCTCTGTGATAAATGGTTGAAAGTGACAAAGAACTGTGATTTACTCCACACATTATCCACTGTGTAAAACGGGGTATAAATATACAGTGATTATGATTAAATAATAATGTAAAATCTATTAAGAAAGAGGGAGGATTTCGGTTACATATTATTTTTATATTTATTGGCTAAATAACTATTGGCACTTACTTAAAAAACAACAAAAAATATAAAAAGAGAAAAAGTAAACAGGATGTCTCTTTGTGTCTGACAAGCTCTAGTTAATCCATTGCCCCCAAAGCAGATAATTAAAGGATTTTAGATGTCTTGCTGGTGAATTCAATTTGACACATTAGAGTTTATAATCCCTGTGACCTCAATTATTGAGTATGAATGATGGCAAACACTACTAATCCAAATGCCTGGTGTCTTAATTTCTTTATAAAATCCAATACTTAGTTACCGAGCTGTGAATGAAGGTTATATGAATCACACAAAAACCCCAACCTTCATCTTCCAAAAAAAACCCAAAAAAACCCAAGCCAGTTGTTCTCTCTGAAGGTCACTGCCATGTGCAATGCCTATTATCTAAAATATATAGAAAAGAACATGCAAAAGGTTTTGTCCATAATATTTATGTAAAAAAAAAGAAAATAAAAAGGAAATCAATAGAAGAATTTAATTTTATAGAGAAACTGATTCCTTTTGTGTTTTGCTTTGACAATTTCAGCAAGTTTATGCTAAAAACTTCCATATTACATTACTTGATAATTTTGAGGAAATATACAATGAAGCTGAAGTTACTATTCAAAACTGAGAGTCACATCCTGAAGCAGTAAATGTTCTATATTCCAGTCAAAATAAATTTCTGATATATTTCAAATTGCTTTTATTCATCTTGGTATTTTCAAATGTGAAAGTTATTGTTACTGAAGAGATCCATCATATCCAATTAGTGGCCAGTTGCTAGTGGCTTTCCCAAAGTCTCAGTACTGAGCCCAGATCTGCTTAATATCTTTATCAACAATTTGGATGAGAGGATCAAGTGCATCCTCAGTAAGTTTGCAGAGGACACCAAACAGGGCAGGAGTGTTGATCTCCTGGAGGGTAGGAAGGATCTGGAGAGGGATCTGGATAGGCTAGCTGGATAGGCTGAGGCCAGTTGTCAGAGGTTCAACGAGGTCATGGGCTGCTCTTCTGTCACAACAACCCCATACAGCTGAAAAATGGCTCAGTGGAACAGCACATCTGAGTGCTGGTCAGCAGGTGCTGAACATTATGCTAGTAAATTTCCATCAAGGAAAAATAATAATAAAATACCCATCTAAATTAATGAGGAATTTTTGACGTGACTTTAGAGATACCTAAAGGGGTCCTAAATACCTTCATACTAAAACCACAAGTAATAGTAATTACATTACTATCACTTTAACAAAGCATATCGGGTTTGCTGTGATTATGTTTATTTCCTGTATTATGTTAACTTCTAAGATGTATTATGAAAAACTGTTTTCCCTGTTTTTAGAAACATTGAACAATTAAAAAGGTTTATTTTTGCAAAGGTGTTACTGTTTTAGGGGTTTCGTTATTTCTGTTATTATCCTTCCATGTTGCATGTAATTTTCATTTTACAGCTTGTATACCTTATTTTTTGTAATACTTCTAGAATCAGATTCCTTAGGCAGCCAAAAATGATCTTTCCATGTCCCTGACAAGACTAAGTAGAGTGTTAATCAAATGACAGAAATAATCCACACCACAAGCACTTCGGACTTGAAGGAGTACATAAGAAAAAGCTGACAGTAAATTCTCCGTGTAGGTAAGATTTTTGTTAAGGAGAGTGTAATGTTGATTCTCAGCTGATACAGGTCACCCCTGTCAGCAGTAAAGCTAACTATTGACCTTGACTGGCTACTGAAGATGGAACTGAGATATAGGTTTTTGCTCCGTATACTTATTGTGTTATGTGTATGTAACACTTTTGTGCTATAATTTCAGTAAACAATTTATCTTTGATCATATTTTTAGAATATTTTCATGGATTCCTACAGATATTTTTAGGTGATATAAATCTAAATACTTCATAAAAACCAAAATCAAATAAGACATTGTCATTTACATCCTTTCGCTAACATATCTATTTTTAACATATTTAATTAATAACATATCATTAAAATGAAAATCATAAAAGAATTTGACCAAAAAAATTTACATGTAATAGCACAGCATCTTCTAAGTAGAAGTATTACATCTCTGCATAAAGACACACCACGGTAAGAAATAAGCCTTTGAAAGCGTTAGGAGAAAATTGTTGAAATGATTTGGAAACAGCACTTAAAAATAATTTTCAGGTAGAAATGAAAAAGCTGTTTGTAAGAAGTAAATGATGCTTCTAGGCTTTATCTCCTTTTGTTTGAGCAGCTGCACACTGGAAATAAGAAAGGTATATTGATTTTTTTTTAATATAAGTTTAGTTTTTGAAAGCAATATTGAAGTTCGTAAATATATATGGTTTACAAATATTTGCATTCTATAATTGCTTCTACAGAGAACTGGAAAAATTGGAATAGAGTAATTCTTTTTTTTTTTTTTTTCTGCAAAGAACAGCAGAATTTTAACTAGCTTCTTTTCCCACTGTTCAGCATATGATATGTGATCTTCGATCAGACTTCCGAAACTCCCTCAAAAAAGCTAACGTGTGAGATGATAAAAAAATAAATAGCCAATATTTTTAGATAATAGGAATTTCTGAAAGTATTATGTGTAGTGCAAAGTTCTGAATGCGTGCCATAATGGATTGTTAAGCAGGGTTTGCTTTCATCATATTTCAATGTTAGATTTTGAAGAGCAGTTTAGAGTTATTTTGGTGCTTTTTAATACAAATTGCATTGATTTGGGAATGCTTAAGTTTAGGTATTTTGTTTGGTACTACACATGGTCTGATCATGTGTAAAATACTTATGTATTTGTTTAAATGGATATATAGAAAATTATTAAAAAGTAGGTTCATTATACAAAAAGTGGTGTTATTAATTTGCCATGAACATGTCTCAAAATCCTCATAAGTTTAAATAGACTGCATAAAATTGAGTAAGAAAAATGCATGCAAAAATTGGTTTTACAGCAGATTCCATATTGATTTATGAAGACATTAATTTGCCATTTAAGTCTTAAATTTGACTATTAATAATTCTTGACATTCAAAAGATCTTTTTATATCAAAAAATTCTGGTTAATTTCTTTGAAAGATGACTTTGCACATTAGTCCATTTCTTTAAAGAACAGTGTATTTTTAACAACTTTTAAACAAAAAGAACTGTCATTAAGTTGCCAAGTAATTATTAACATACTAGTCTCTAGTCATCAAAAACTGTTGCCATATATTTTGCTTAACATATAACTGAGTAATTTATTCCAGTAAGAATCAAAATGTACTAATAGTTGTAAAGACACTGCATATTTTACAGTTTTTAGTTGCTGTATCTTCAGCAAAATTATATATTTTCTTGGAAACAAGTTGAAAATAATTGTTTCATTTAAAGTTTACTTAATTCTTAGGTAAGGGCAAAAGGAAGTTTGTTTCAGCTTAGAATGTGACACAGAAAATAAGAAGTAATCACTTAATTGAGCAGTATGATGATAAAGATATCTGTAAATTAAATGCTTTGGGATATTGTTGGCAGACAAAGAATAAATAAAAACACTTAGCAGTTTAAGAGCAGATATGTTGTTTACAGATGTCTTTGACAAAAGAAATATTAGTCGTCTTTAATACTTTTATAAAGTATGATTTTCTAAAGGTCCAAAAATTGTTTCATTCTAACCCAAATGTATCTCCTAATATCCCACTGTGAGAGGTAAAGATGACATAGATTTTAAGTATATGTCACAGCCTAGAATAGAATGAAAAAAAAAAAAAAGACTGAACAGCTTACAACAAAAACAACAGATAAAGATCCAACAGCAGAATGGACTGCTCTAACTTTGGAACAGCAGTGAGTAAGAAATGCTGGTTGACACCCAGGGCCCAAAATAACCCATCAGAAAGAAAACTGAAGAAGTGAATTACAGGACAAGTAATATTTAAATGAAAGAAAAAAAGAGAAAACTCCGTAAATAAATACAGGTCTGCTGGTTTATGAAAACAGTGGCAAAAAGCATATGAAATCTGAAGAGGCTTCCTACTTGACAGATTGAACATTTACACTGGGATCTCAAGAAAAAATTATGTATTATGTATAAATGAAATAAATTTAAAGATATGGTATTTAAATCCTGAGTGAAGATTAGTGGATTCTGAATAAAAACACAAAAAAATTAAAAAAAAAAAAAGAAATAACATTTTCAACTTCTAGCAGTGCTCTTAGTATCTTCAAAGAATGTTAAAAATCTGTGTTCCATGTATCTTTGGTGACACAGGAAATAAAATCTTATAATGAGAATTATTGAAGCAGCTTTGCAAGAATGTTGTTTACTGGAGGTTGTGATAGAGAACAAACTCAGAGAGAATATCAGAAGAATGTTTTCAGTTTATATGTCACACACAGATACCAAGTTCAAGAGCAGACAAAGTCAATAACAGAAAATTGGTAAAAGAGCACAGAAATATACTGCTTAATGGTAAAATAACCCGTGAAAATGAAACCTCATTTTTACTTGGGAGAGCTGTGAAGCCTCCAGCATTCTGTTACATTTCAGTTCCATATTTGTCAGTTACAGAGCAGTTGGATGACATCTGTCATAAAGCCTGAATTTCTAATTTAGTCTAATAGAAAAGCGAGTTACAAGAGTGTCATCTCCTGCTCTTTAAGCACTATGTCATGAGTGGAGCTGACATGAGTTAACTAACCAGGTTTCTTGTAAGCATGTTTTGTGAATTGCAGTAGAGGACAATGTTATGAAAATCTGCCACTAAAAGTTTTAATGACAACTCTGATAATTTAAATGGAAAGAGTGATATCGGGGAGGGGAAAAGCCCAACTTATCTTTTATTTCCATTTTACCAGAGCAAGAGACCCCAGAATATTTTCTGAATGAAACATATTTTAAGAGCAGTCAAAAAAAGAAATTTAGGATGTTCAGAATACAAACCTTTTTATTCCTTTCTCTTTCAAATAACAAAGTGAAAACATAGGTTTATCAGAAGGCAGATTACGTATGCCTCCCTGTCATCCCCCACCCCCCAAAAAAAGTGAGAAAATGGGAATTTTGGCAAAAGCTTAAGCATAAATGAGAAATTTTAATTTCTTAACATTCAACAATACAGGAAAATAGTTAAGAAAAGCAGTTTTGTGTGTTTAAGTGGCTCCTGTTTAATTTTTTGAGGTTTCTTTACTATATTTAAATGACAGAGAATGCAGTTGCAGAGGGAAAGGAAGGGTGGAAATTGCTTATTGTTTGAGATTAACTTACAAGCAGTGTCAGGGCTCTGGAGTCTTTATTGTCTTTACTGTCCCTGGTTAGGGTCCCTTGGGCCTTTTCACAAACTGTCCATGGCTCAGAATCCCATGTCAACCTCCCGAGTCATTAACCCCTGCCCCTGGGATGCCACAGCCCTGCCAATCCTGCCCTAGCCCCTGCCCATCCCCGTGGAGGTGCCCAGCTCCTGGAATTGCTGCCCTGCTCAAGGCTGGAGTGTGGAATATCTCCTGCCCTAAGACACCGTGGGGAGACACTGCCCTGTTATCAGCACCCCAGACCCCTGAGAAGTGACACAGATCAGGCCCAGTTCAGAGGAACTGGATACCCTAGAAAAATGCTAAAAAAAAAAAAAAAAAAAACGATTTCAACATAGAAAGAAATTAATAAAGACAGCAGAGAGGTACAATAACATCATATTGTTTTGTGTAAAAATTAAAGCCTGTTTAAAAATTATGTGAATGATAACTGTCCCATGCCTGGGAAGAAAGGAAAATTCAAAATACTAGGACAGAAAATTGATAAAATGCATGAAAAATTAGAAATATACCTATTATATTCTACTAAAGGAAAAAAAATCTAAGTGATTTCAGCTAGAATTTAATTACTTTTTCATACATACATGTGGAACCAAGATATGTCTTTTAATTTTATTCTTTTTTCTCCTTTTTTTTTTGAGTTGAAAGAGTTGAAAGCCTTAATGTGGGGAAAAGATCTGTCTCTTTATTTATTTTTCTCTGCTGTTTGAAACATAGAGCCATCATTTGATCTATGAACAATGTGATGTCAGAAAGTTAAGTTCTATAGCACAGTACACATTAGTACAAGAAAGTCAAATAGAAAAAGGTGAGGTCAAAAAAAGACTTAAGAGGCAGAACATTAATTCCTTAAGAATTCCACTCTTCAACCCTTTGGCTCCTTTAAAATGTGAAACAGGTACTTGGTGCAGCACAAAATAGTATAGAAATTCTGTTATATTAACCAGTATTTCAGCATGGAAGGACTTCAGATTAAAATACAATACTTTGTTCATTTCTGAAACATCTCTGGTTTTGAGAAATGAAAGCCCTGGACAGTAATGACAGCAGGAATAGAAGGCTGTGAAGGTGAAAGAAGTGCCCAAACCTGTTTCAATAATTACAGATTTCCTTCTTTCTAGGGGAGAAAAAAAAGTGAAACCAAGATATTTCATCACAAAAGCTATTTTTTCCTTTTTCTCTATCCAGTGGACATCCAGCACTACTTTCTGTAATTTAAATAATCTTGTGTTGCCTTTTAAACTGTCAAAGTCTATCCTTACACCCTTACACCTCTTAAGTTAGCTTTACTCTACTATTGCCAGCAAAAATAGAATGGAAAGTTCCTTTGTATGGCCAAAATCAAATTCTGTAATAAACTTAAACACCTACCAGTCTACCAAGTTTTCACCAATTCCCAAAAAATAGCTACAGGTCAAACCAGGATATCCAAAAGGTCAAACAGGATATTCAAAATGTATAGAAACATAGAGAAAAAAAAAAACCAAAATCCTAAACCTCAAAAGACTCCAGTGATACAAAGGTCCTGGATATCTTTGGAGATTTGACTTAGAGATAAATTTTAATGTGAGACCTAATGTCACTTTAGTAATGGTATAGATCACCTCACAGAAGCTTCAAGGAGAAATGATAATAATATTTCAGATTTACAATATATGATGTATGAACAAAACTTGAAATTATTGATGTTACAATCTACAGAACTTCAGAAAGTCAGAAGAATATGTTGTTTTACGCCAGTAGGCTGCTCAGGTCCTCATTGCCTCTTGCTTCTGGGATGGGGCAAAGGATCAGAGTAAAGTTGAGAAAATTTATGGTTAGAGGTCAAGGCAGTTTAATAGGTAAAGAAAAGCTGTGCACACAAGCAAAGCCAAACTAGGAATTCATTCACCACTTCCTGTGCCATCTCCAGGAAAGAAGGGCCCCATCATTCTTAAAGGTTACTTGGGGAGACAAACACCATTGTTATGAATGTTCTATTTTTCCCTTCTTCCTCCAGATTTATACACTGAGCATGACACCAGGTGGTCTGAAATATTCCTTTGGTAAGTTGGGGTCAGCCGTCCTGGCTGTGTCCCCTCCTAATTTCTTGTGTACCCACAGCCTCCTCACAGGTGAGGTGGAGAGAGAGGCAGGAAAACTTGATGTTGTATAAATACTGCTCAGAAAAAATAAAAGCACCTGTGTGCTTTTGTGAAAACAATCCTGTTTTCATCTCAGATCCAAAACAAAGCACCAAAAAAACTACTATAAAGAAAATTAACAGTCTGGACATCTGGATCAAATCTAGTCAGTAGAGTAAGCCGAGACCAAGGATCTATTAATCTTCTGAAAGGGACACTTATATTTAGTTAACTGACTCATAAAATAAGCATTAATGACTATATTTGCAATTCTATTTATCAATGCAGTTACCCACACAAACGTCATTTGAGAGGTCTAAACACAGTAAAGTGACGCAAATAGGGTTGGTAGATAAAATATAGGGCTAGTGGAGAAGGTGTGGCTGCTGGAACACAAGCAGGAGATTCTAAGACACCTCAAATAACACTGGAGAAATTAATCTTTGTTAGACAACTGAATAGTCTTGCCTCTCTATTAGCTCTAATTACCTTCAAATTCATATTGGAACACTTATACATCTAAATTTCAAGATTAATCGTTCCCAAGATGTTCAGGCACCTTCTCAAAAGGTTTACTGCTGTGAACATCAAGTAGAATTTTATTTACAAACATGTATAATATAAATATTTTTGAATAGATACACATGCACATTAAAAAGGTTTCAATTCCATGTGGGGACCAAAGCTGAGAAAAATCCTTACTCCCTTTTTATATGTATTATTATTTCCCACTTTTCTGAGAAGTCTCAAACTGACATAACCTCAACTAGGAACCTGATGACATAAAACCAACCAGGAAAAGGAGAAATCCAAACTTGGCAGATGAGGGTTAGTACATCTCAAGAACGCTTAAATAAAGATTTGGAATAGCAAATATGGAATTTTCTTGAATTGACTCAATGTGTCTTTACCAAAATGGGACAGACCAGATGCAGATGGCAAGTTAGAACTGAAATAGTCAGAGAGGCTCAGATCCCTGTTTTTTATCCCCAGACATGTGACAATATTAGAGGGACAATGTATGAACGCACAATATCTCCTCCGTATCTATCTCTTAAAAAATTCACTTAAATTTGTGATGCTAATATTAAAAAAATGGTTTCCTGAGAAAAACAATATGTATCTTTAATTATTCTACACTGAACAAATAAGATCACATATTTGTCAGTGGAAAAAAAGGAAAACAAGACAAACAAAAACAATAGGATTGCTATAGATTGTACCATGATTACAATTTTTAAAGTAAAAAAAAATTACATCTTTATTATATTTTTATTACATTTTATTATATTTTTAATATATTATTTAATTGGATGGACTCTACTAAGCGCAATCATAACAGCAAGAATTTAATTTTCAGATTATAGAAGATGTCTCAATATATACATAATTTGTTTTGAGGATATTGTTTCAAAGTTATCCAATATAATTTTTTGTTGTCTTTCATGAATATGATGTTTGGAATGGATGATAAAATGTCCCCTTCAGGATAAGTTGAAGAACGACAAGTATTTGATCAATAAACTACCTTTGAGACCAGTTCTTCACATCTGACTATAAAGGCTCCTGGTAACCTCAGTATGATTCTTCAGAAGTAGCTTATGAATCCAAAGAGAAATGAGGCTTGCATTTCTAGGAAACATTATATTTTCTTCTTTAGAAGAAAATTTGCCTAACACTTCCAAATATAGGGATGTAAATCCTTATACCTTTGGGCTAAGGTGCATAGCAGCAAATCTAATTGAGCTAAAGTTTTACTTCAAATATCAGATTTTTGCATTTTGATTTATTTTAATTCTCTATGGTAATAATTGATAATGATGTGTGGGAGATTAGGTCATTTTTCTGATAGCAATGTTAAACCTCAAAAAGAATGAAAAGGCCTACAAGTTACATAAGATTTACATCTTCCCTCTAACTTACAGCATAAAAATGTTTAAGACTATGAGTGATATCTTGGCTCAATTGTTATTTGTGGGAGCTTTTTAGCAATTTAAAATGACCCAGATTTTTGACCTAAATCTGTACCCAAAGACACATTAGTGGTTTCCTATGGAGCAAGGCAAGAAATTTTACTATCACAAAAATTTCTTTCAGATATTTTTTTTTTAAATTGATATAGTCTTGTAAAACTATGTTTATATAAAGCCTATTGGTCTGCTGTTTGTATAATATTAATCAGGAATCAGCCTATATTTATTACTCAAACAAAAATATCACAATTATAATTATAGATATTGTCAATGTTTTTGCCCTAATAATTCGAAAACCTTAATTGGAAAGACTGCAGTCCATGTAAAATGTCCAGGCCAAAACCTATAATAGGTTTTTATGATCACAAAATACTCTAATATGTGTATTAGGTATTATTTTTACTATATCATTATAACAATGCAGTAATAATAACATACTTTTGTAATAGTGTTTTTAATTGTTACCTGCCACCATCACGTGAACTTCAAAACATATGTACACTTTCATTTGCTTGTTTTCTTACCCTCCTTCAGATATTTTGGAAGGGGCAGAAGCTAATGCAGTAGAATTGAAACAGCACTGTAGAGACCACAAAGATTGATCATTCTGTGTCTTCCTCCCAGATTATTGAGAGAAGTCATGAAATAGGGTGGATGTAATGCATTCTGAAAACACCCTGCTCTGTGTTCCTCTCAAGAGATATGTAAAATACTTTTACTCAGATGACACTTTGCACAATAGTGACAAGAATAGTGATTAAATACAGTTGGCTCAAATTTAACTGAGACACAAATGAAATAGCACCAGCAGGATTTGAAAATATACACTAATAATAAGGTGGGAGCATTTAATTTTTCTATTGTCAGTATATATCCTAAAATCCTCAGCATAAGTCTGCTAGAGCCACTGCTGCTCTTGGACTAAGTTTTCCAACAGGGAAAAAAAGGCTGCCTGTTTTTTTTTTTATTCCAGCAGAAATCTTGACAGTACCATACAGATGACAGATCTACTTAGTTTCTACAATGAAATAAACTGATAAAAGAAAGACACTGCAGCAGTCTTTCTAGAGTTTGCTATACAAAGTCCTACCACTGACCCATAACAGCCTGTGCATTACGACTTCATTGGCTTACTTTCCCTCCTTGTGACCCACGGAGGAAAATCAGTCAGGACCAGAGTGAGAGATGCAGGGATGGTAATCAGTAGAACTGAACGACCAATAGCTGTTTAAATGGATTTGCATTCCCTAAAGTTGCATAGAGAAACTAAATAATGGTGGTGTTTGAACAAATTTAGCTATATCTATATCACTTACACATACATCAAATTTTATTATATAAAGTAACAGAGCTTACAATGGCTTTTTCATAGAGGTTAAACTCTTTCCTTTGACCTGAATTATAAACAACTCTCATTTTTTTGTCTCTAGATATGTAATTCTAAAATATTTTAATTGATTAGACAAAAAAAAAAACCAAAACAAAAGAACAAAACCCTACAACTTAAACTAATAAAACACTGCAGCAGAGATCTCCACTTGTGTAATGTGGAGTCTCAAACTCTTGCACTCTTTTTAAGATTTGGAGTAAAATGCTGTGAAAGACATAATCATAACACCATGCTTTTGGAAGGTTGCACCACAACCCCACCATGGATGCAACACAAAGCTTTCACAGAAATATCAGAGCTTTCATGACCTTGCAAATCACACTCTGAAAGCATTTAAGTGAACAGATGGTGGTTGGTATAAATCCATGGTTTTGGCAGTGAGGTGGGGTTTGCACAGGTGACACCTGAGAGAAGAGACTGGGAGCAGCCCTGTGCCAGACACAGCCTGCTCTCTGCCACCTCCAAGGAAGGACACATCTGAGCCTACCATGGAGTTGGTGGCACCTCCAAAAACATATTTAAGGAGGTTAAACACCAAAAAGAAATAGAACAGGGTACCATAGCAGAAGGAAATGCTTCATGATGAGCTGATAACACCTCTGAAGGGCCTGCAGGCAGTGGATAAACACACTACCAGAGGCAAACCTGTAGATCAGCACATGCTGCATTGTACTCCTTGAAGGAACTGTGGCCCATGGATAGGCCCACATCCTAGAGGAAACAAAGGATGAACAGAGAGATAAGATAGAGATAAAAGAGAAAAGAGAAAAGAATAAGGAACAGGAGAAGGGGATCACTGCAGCCTGATCTCAATCTCCTCCTCAGCCAATTGCCTCACCAAGGGGAGTGAGCTTAACCTGCATTGACAACAAGGGAGTGGAAATTTAAAAGGGGAAGGAGAGGTGTCTGGAGTGAATGGGAAATGGGAAGGAAAGATATTTTCCCTAAGTGTTTAAACATTTTTCTGCTTTGTTTGTAAATATCCCATCAGTAATTAAATGCCTATGCTAACTGGCAAAGAAGCAAGTTAAATTTTCCAAGCAAGTAAGTAACTGGTAGGTCGTTTCCCTGATGAACTTTTTTGCTCTTGTTGTTGCTGTTTTCTCCCTTGTCCCCCTTGCAGAGGGACAGTGAGTGAGTGGCAGTGTGTATGCTTGACTGCCAGCTTTGGCAAACATCATACAGACAAAAATCCAATTGCTGCTTAAACTTCAGAGCATATAGAAGTCCATGGATTTCTACACTGTGAAAGTTTATGAACTGTTTTCAGCTGAGTTTCTTACTAGGTGTGAATATTGGTGTGAATATGTGAATATTGTGACCTAGGTCTAGATCAGCCAGATCTAGAAAATACCTGGGGTAACATACATATCTCAGGAAAGATTCAGTAAGAGAGAGATTGAGAAAGAGATTAGAAGGCAGGGTGGGTTGTGAGACCTTCCCAGACCTTAGCTGACACAAACTGTACAGCTAAGAAAATACTTCTGCTGCTTCTTTTATTAATATATAGGTATTAATAATTAGCATTATATGGGAAGGCCATCCTCACCTACCTAAATATCAGAACATTTAATGAATTTATTCCAAAAACATAGTACACAGGACCAAACCTCTTTTTTGCAAAAGGAGGTTCTAAGCCATTCCTACTATTTCCAGAAAACTTCTACTGCTTATTACCTCTTATCACCTGAGTCTTTACATTCAGGCCAAAAAGTTAAGCAATTTAATTAATAGATGTCCTTTCCTTGGCACATCCTCTCTGCAGCATAGACCCCATGAACCAGTTGGTCATTTGCCATAGGGAAGAGTGCAAAAACTGTGAGAGGGGCATGACTGTGGAGCCAGAGACTTGCTGCTCTTTTAAACACAGAAGCACAATAAGAAGGTTTTAAATAACAGCTTTTTTTAACTTTAGATGTTAACACACTGACACAAATGGCTAGGAAGTGATACAGTTCTGCACCCAGTGGCCCTTATTATTAACATCACTGGAAACAAGATTTAAGCCCTTATGCTAACACTGCTATAGATCATCCTAACCTCTTAGGTCTGTTATCAATTGTTATGAAACTCACTAGGTGAAGCAGAGCTTAGCTGAGTGTACAAAACCCCACACATTTTATAAAAGGTGATCTTGAATCAAGAGTGAAGACACAATAGGAAAAATGGACCTGTGTGTCTCCTAGCATTCCTTAGTGAAGAGCTCTCAACAGTATGATTTCTTCAGCTCTTTCTCCTTTTTTCCTTACTGTGTTCTCTTTACCAGGAAAACCCTTTTATGTTTCTTTGCAACAAAATTTTGAGCTCTAAGTCATAGCATGGAAATTTAATAAACAGAAATATAAGTCCCATTGCTTTCAGTTTAAGTGTATATTTCCTATGGTCCGTTTATGGTTCTTCACATTGATGATGAACAGAATACAGAAAAAAGCATATTCTACTAGGTTTTGAATAATCTGCATAACCTAGTAGAGAATAGCTCTCAACTTTTTTTTTTTTTTTTTTCAGAAAAGGTAATGAAATACTTCTTTGATAAAGAAAAGTCTGTGGCCAGCAGAATTGCTCTTAAGAATCATTACATGTAAAGAGGATAAACTGTTTGAAATATTTCCTACTTGCTATACTACTTTTATATGTAAAAGCATCTTGCAAAGCAAGAAAATGGTTTGTTGTAGATAGCTCTCCCATATTTGGAGATTTCTATATTAATCCAACTGTTCATGCCTTCTTTTTCTCAGACAGTTTCTTTAATATTCAAGTTTGGTGGTTTTGAACAGAATTTCTGGTCTATTTTTTTATTCTTCTGCTTGTTGGTACACTTATAAATTAGCTTTTTTTTTTTTTTTTTTTTTTTCCTTA
>VZTN01001050.1:3404-19421 GCA_013400515.1 Erpornis zantholeuca | reverse complement strand
GGAGGAAAAAAAAAAACCAGCAGGGCTGAGGGGGCTCTGGGACAGAGGGACACAGGGACACAGCCCCCCCCGGGGGGACACGGACACCGCCCGGACACCTCTGGGAGTGCATTTGAACACTGGGCACGCTCCTGCACACTGGGCTCGCCCCGTTCCCACGCCTGGGATGGGTGTGAGGCTCGTTCTGCGTTCGGGTATTTGGGCTGGAAACGTTCGCAATGCACAATTACACCAAAACCCTCACCGAAAGCAGGGCTTTGGGAACCTGCAAGGTCCAGGGTGATGTTGCATGAGCAACCCTGGGGTTCCTGCCCATGGCAGAGCATTGGAACAAGAGGAGGTTTAATAAGCATCCCTCCAGCCTGAACCATTTCGTGATTCCAGGATTCGTTCCAAAAGAAAAAGTATCTGCGGGCTGGGAGAGGAGGATCACGGGGGTCCCCTCCTCTAATCTGTGTTCTGTTCTGCAAGAAAAAGGGGTTTGGCACCTACTTTAGCAGAAATCATTGAAGAGCAAATCTCCCTGCTGCATGTTTCTGGCACACGGAATGAGATAACAGCTGAGGCCCTGGTCACTTAAGCTTGTTATTATTATAGACAGAGCTGGAAGTTGGGAGTAGCAGCAGTTGTTTAACATCTTCTGTTGAGAGACCATGTTTTCAGCTATTTATATGATGCCAAACTTTAAATATTGAGGCTGAAATTGTAGGGGTGGTTTGCTTTATGCAGTCATTTTTTGGAAAACTGGGAAAAAAAAAATAGTGCAGCTATTTCTGAGCTGAAGGTCAGAAGATAAAATAGGTTTTTTGACCATGATAAAAATATCCCAGCTGTTTCATTAAGGCGCTCTAACATCACATAATTTGGGGCAAGTAAGATTTTGTGAGGATGATGGTTTGAATCAGAATGTGCTTTTGTCAGAGCCTTTTCAGACTTCCTCAGCTGTGTGTGCCTTTAAGGGAAAAAGGTCCAGTGTGACAGATGAGACATGTGATGGCAATAAAGGAATAAAAGGCAGCTAGCAAGGAAAGGGACATTAAGGAGACAGATGTTGTACAAGCAAATAAAAGATCTATAGGAAAAAGAGCTGCTCTGGGTGGTGTTTAAGGATGGTGTTTCAGAGGAGGAAGCATTAGGCTGGAGAGAGCAGCTTATCAGTCCAGAGCCTCTGTAAACCCTTTGGCACTGCCGTGGAAATCTGTTCCACAGCGAGGGTCTGCTGCTTTGGGAGTGGGGAAAACAATGCACAAAGCGAGTTTGCTGCCGTGGGGCTCTGGTGCCCCTTGGTGTTGCAGCTGCAGACCTGACTCGAGGTGTGGGGAGGTGACACTGAGCAGGGCTGGGGTTTGCACTGCTCTGAAGGGAACAAGTGTGCTTCAGGAGAGGGACTTTGGTGAGGTGATCTTAGAGGAAACTTGCCTGATACCTGCCAAATTTATCACCTCTGCAAAGGTGTTTACTGCCAATGAGATGTGGCTGTAAATGACAGAGGAATTTCTGGGGATGCTTTAATTGTGTGCTGTTCCGGGAGCTGTGAGCCCTGTTTGGTGCAGAGCTGGTGGAGCTGGGTCAGTGGCTGTGCTGGGGGATGAGCTTCCAGGAAGGCTCTCGAGCTCTGGGCTATCAAGCTGACATGGCTTTGAGTAAGGCTGTGAACTTTTGCCGCAAAGCAATAAAGAACAGCTGTACAGCAGCTGGAGTTCTTAGAAAATGAAATTACTGCCTTGTGGCTTCTCGAAAACCAGACTGTAGAAGTGATAACAGCAGCTCCTAAACTGGTGTGGGGGAGAATAAGGAAGAGGGGCTCTGTTATGGCTGCTGGGGCAAGTGAACAACTTACCTGCCTAACGAGTTCTGGGGCGTGGAGCTGGTTTGTGGTTGGGTGTGCTCAGCCCGGCAGAGAGAAATCTCCACTCCAGTTTAAAAAGTTCAGATTTAAATCCTTTGGCCTCTTTGGTATTAACCAATGCCCCTTCTGTGCGTCCAAACCACTTTGAGAGGCTGGAAAGCTGATCCACGCAGGAGCAGCATTCCCAAGCCCCCTCTGCTCTGGTGTTGAGCATGGACAGCTCAGCTCTTAAAGAGCTTAGCTCAGAGCACCGCTGAGACACTCCAAGGTGAGAGAGTATTAGAGTAATGCTGCCTCTTAAGAGCTTTTGTTTCTATTGTTTGTTGGCCTTCCTCTCCAGACTGTGGCTTTTAAACGACAGAAGCCACGTCCGGGGAGCGCCTCTGGGGTGTGCAGCTGGAGAGCGAACACGGCAGCCCTGATGGAGGGGAGGCAGTGCTGGCTCCTTCCCTCCCCTCTCTGCTGCCTCCCCAGGCAGTCACGGCACTAAAGCCTGACTTAGTGCCCGCTGTAAGGCCCTGGCACCGGGACTAGACTGCACATGCAGCGCCCGGGGTGCGGCTGACACTGAACACTCCACAAAAGCAGCGACAGGGGGAGAGGAGCCGGGGGTGGCGAGGAGGAGAGCTCATCTTCACCAAGTACTGTGCGTGAATCAAACAGAAGTGATCAATCCAGTAAGCTGTGCCTGCATTCTGCCTTTTGTTCTAGGGAGGTGATGCTCTCATGAGCTCGATCAGCAGATTAAAGATTGAGTGCTGGCATCATCCCCAGGTATCCCTGCACTGGGACAAGCTGCCTTCTGTCTCCTCCTCAGTCTTGGGCTAAAGGAGGATGAGAATGGAGGTTTTAGGCTAAACATGCTGTTCCTTCATTGTAAAACAGGGAAACGTAAGGTTCCTCTTGTGCATGAGGGCAGAGCCCATCAGGCAGCTCTGCTGAGCCAAAGGTGTTGCTGTGTGTCCTGAGGACTCCTGCTGCATTAACCAAAAGAGTGACTTGTGCCTGTCCCACCTGAGAAAAAACAATCATAAAGCAAAGACTGATTCCCACCGTTGCAGACATAAACATGCAGAGATGGGCTAAAATCTGTCTGCTCAAACAAACAAAGGAAGCTCGGGGGTGAGGGGGCTGCCTCCTCCCTGCCCATGGCCTGAAGAAAAGCCATCCTTGTTGGTTCTCCGGCATGAACTGCCCTCCGTGTGATCCACAGCTTCAGCAGCTTTGGGTCTGCACCATAATCTGCTCACTTACTTCAGGCAGAAGTGCAGGGTGGGTACCTCGTGCTGCTCCCTGCCTGGCTCTGACAGCTTTTGACAGAAGTTACTTTTGTTGTGATGCAAGAGGTGGACACCAGACAGGCGTGTGGGAAGTGCTGTCATCATCGAGGCAATTGGAGTTTCCCCAAATGTACCTGATTGGAGTTTAATAGTTCCTGGGTCTTAGATAAATATTGATTGATGAAGGGTGACACACTGAGCCTTTGAACTTCATGCTGGGCACTGTTGTGCTGGTTATCAGCTTCCTCACCAATTAGTGTTGGAGCTATTGTCTTAGCTCGGCAGACAAACAAAACTGAACAATAACAGCCAATAATGAATGGTTTTAAAAGGCACACTTGTGAGAAGAAACATTCAAATACATGGAGGCTTCCTTGTCTGGGAGCATCTTAGCTCTTGATTTGACTTTCACATCTTCAGTCCAAGGTTTTTATCGCTCAGAGTGCAGCCCTGAAAGCCAACGTCCACCTTTATCTTGAGCTCTCATTGAGTGATACAGGTTTAACTACTGCAGCAGGGTTATTCCTTCCCTCCAGGAAGTTTTGGAAACTGTAATAAAAATAAACCCCCTATCCACCACCCCCCTTTGTGTTCTAACACCAGCAGTGGTCTGGGCAGCATCTGGTGGTGTAATGCTGCAGCAGAGCAGGGTTGCACTGCCTCTCAGAGCTGATCTGCTGCACTCAGAGCACAAATGCAGCTGTGGAAAGTCAGAGGTTTTCTATGAGCATCTGACAGCTGAATGGGAAGGCAAAGTTGAGAAGATGTCCCTCTGCTCTTATCTCCATGTCCTATTAAGATTAGACTCTCTGATAAAGCTTAAAACCGAAATCCTTCATCGTTAACATCCTCGCTCTCCTGCAGCCAAGTGAAATGCACCAAAATGCATGAGCATGTTACTATAAATGGACTGTGGTGCAGCAGGGAATTGCTGCAGCGTTTGGGATGGTTGGTGTGTGCGCTGCATCCCTGGCACCCTGCACACAGCCTGGGCACTGGGGCTGCCAGCCTCTCCACTGCTGCTTTTCCTCACCCTGCCTGCTGCAGGTTAACCCTGCCTTTCTGGTCTGTGGGCTCAGTGGCCTTGAAATGCTGTGAAATGTCTCAATAAATCAGTGTTTCCTAACCCTGGCGAAGACAGGCAAAATTCCAGTGAAGTATTTTTGCCGTCCAGGGGAGTCTCTGGTTGCTGCTGGTTCCAGCACACTCTCAGGTGCCACGGAGGGTTGGGCTGGGAATATCCTGCTGTGAAAGCTCACCCTGCCGTGCAGGAGCTGCAGCAATGCAGTGCTGGTGGCAGGGCACAAAGAACTGTAAATACAATGCTGAGTGCCCAGGTTTGTCTCTGTGCTCCTCTGGGGTGCTGCAAAACCAGGATTGTTAATCACTGTTACCTTAAGCAACAGGTACAAAACATTGAAAACCAATCTGGACCTCTGCAGAGGGGGTGGTGATGAGTGGAGTGCAGACCTGAATCTCCACATTCAGGCAAAGAATGGGAGTCCTATGCCTTGGGTTGTACAGCTGATGGGTGCAAGTGGTCCAGTCAAAAACCAATCTCCAAATGGAGCAGCAGTGATGGTGGAAGGGAAGGAAAAGGCTCCAGGGCAGCGCCAGGACTCTCTCAGATGAAGATAATCAGCAGATGTGAAAACTTGATCTGAAAGCTTTGAAGGAGGGCAGAAAAAGGCATTAATAAATTGAGATTGACCCCGAGGTACACTTGGTGTTTTGCTGTGATGCACTGGAATGTGTAGATGAAAAATTAGCATGTTTCAAAATGATCCCTTTGCAACTGTTGGTTCCAGAGCCAGCATGTTGCAGAGCTCTTACCCAAGTATTTTAAACGCTCTGTGCCCCTGGAAATGTCCTTCAATAACCTCGATCCTACAGTGGTTGCCCCTGCCTCAGTCTCGCTGAAGACCAGAACAACAGAACCAGGAATGTCTCTGCTTGGTAATTCCAGGATGTAAAGCCAAGTGTGTTCTCTGGACACTTGTTCCTCTGGACACTTCTGTGGAACAGAGGGACAGTGGGCTGGTGCCTGTAGTGTCTGTGCTCTGCCATGAAAATGGGCTGAATCCCCAGGAAACGCAGGCTCTGCACAGCACCATTGGGTCTAGCCTTCCAGGGCCTGACTCAATGGAAAATCTGGGGATGAACTGTGCATTGTGTCAAACCAATTAGGGGCAGGAATTAAATTACACAGGGCAAAAACCATTTCTAGGCCTGAGCTGGTTTAAAACAACGTAGTTTAGCTGAAGTTAGTGACAGTCTTTGGATGAGGCATTGCACTGTTCTGTGTATCAGGAAAAAAAATGATCCTGTCAAGTGCCAGGGAGATGCATGAGCTTTGTGTTTGTGGTGTTTGTTTTATTTTTTTCAAATTTATTATTTATACTTGCAGCTTCTGTCTGAATTCTTGATGTGGTTAAGACCTCTTAGCACTGCCGTGGAGAATGAGGTTTCCCCCTGCTCCCTCTGTCACCCCCTGTCCTCACTGTCACAACTCGAGAGCGCATTCCCTGCATCTCACTCTGGAGAAGATGCTCCTGGCTCCTGGACAAGTTGCAGCCAAATTGAGACCAGCTCAGGTGGGACCAGAGTGCACTTGAGAGGCTTCTGCAGATGTCTGGTTTGCTTTTCGTTTTTGCTCTTGGAATAGCAACATCGCCAGGTGAGAAAACCTGGCAGCAATAAACGTCTGAGTCGCCACCTCGCTGGGAAATCCGACTGCACAGGGAGCCAGTGCCGGCTTTTTAGACCCAATCCTATAGGATCAGGGTTCTTGCAGTGTCAGGGATTTCAGACTTTTTAACTCCCCCTCCCCCGTTTTTCCCTCGCCTGTCTGAGCAGCTCCGGGCTCTCCCGGCATCACTTCGGTGCAAGGACCCGTCTGACACCACTTCTGCCAGGTCCTGCCTCCCTCCCGGAGAAGCGTCTGCAACTTTTGCTGCTCCAGACGAAGCTGCATCCCTGGGAGAGCAGAGCTCCTCAGAGTGGATTTGGGGTAAGAAGAGACAACTTGGGAGGGAGGGAATGTTTCCTAACCTGCTTTAATGGAAGCTCTTTCCTTTGCATGCTCTTTCAGGAAGGGAGGTATTTTAAAGAGGCTGCAGCCCTTCCTCCTGCAGGGCTGTCTTTTGCGATTGATAAAAGATTAAAAAGTGCAACTTCTGCTTTGTGCTTGCTAATTAAACTTCATTCCGTTCGTTTCCTTTCTGCCTTTTAAATTCTCCTTGGGACCAAGGGAGGCTGAATCAGCGAAGGCTTTTTTTTTTTTTTTTTTTCCATTCTGCTTTTCTAAAACAAGCCAACAACACCAAATAAAATAAAATAATAATGAAAAAATAAACAAACCAACCCAAACCCTCAGAAGCAAACCCAGCCGAAGGGCTAGCGAGGAGCTGTGGTTTTGCATGCCGGCTGAGGTGGGATTTTCCTGGCTGGCTGCTGGTGCAGTTGTGCTGCAGTCCGAGCCCCGTGCTGGCTGCGGAGCTTTGCGGGAGCGCAGCAGGACGCGCCGCCGCCGCTGCAGCACTCCGGGGCCGGCAACTTCCCGCAGCTGCCTCCTGTCCTGGCCCTTCCCCGCCGAGTCCTCGCCGTCCCCGGCCCCTCCCGGAGCTGGGGCTGGCGGGGGGCGCGGGGGGAATGCGGCGCTGCCGCTTTAAGAGTGCGGAGGTGCCCGAGCCCTTCTCCTCCGCGGGGTCTGCAGAGCAGCATCCCCGGCCGGGATTGCCCTGCCCGAGCCCTTCTCCTCCGCGGGGTCTGCAGAGCAGCATCCCCGGCCGGGATTGTCCTGCCCGAGCCCTTCTCCTCCGCGGGGTCTGCAGAGCAGCATCCCCGGCCGGGATTGCCCTGCCCGAGCCCTTCTCCTCCGCGGGGTCTGCAGAGCAGCATCCCCGGCAGGGATTGCCCTGCCCGAGCCCTTCTCCCCCTCGGGGTCCGCAGAGCAGCATCCCCGGCAGGATTCCCCTGCCCCAGCCCGCCGGGGCTGCCGGCTGCTCGCAGGGCTCTGCAGCCCCAAAGGACTCGCTTTTACACCGCATTTTCAAGCAATAGGCTAAAAAAAAAAAAAAAAACAACCCAAACTGTTGTGTCTTGGAATGTCCAGGCTCAGAGCTCAGCTCCAGCACCCTCCTCCCCACGGAGCGTGTCCTTGTACCTGCTGAGCCGAGCTTAGCAAGTGTTGGGCGAGCCTGAGAAAAGCTGGCTCCTGACCTCCAGGCGTTGCTGCCTTTCTACAGTCGCCCAAAGTTGAATTTGCATGGGAATGTGTCAGCACGGCCTCTTGCTGCAGAAGTTTAACTTGCGTTTTCTGGAGGCATGTGCAGTCTGATTTATTAATGGCACAAGGACTGGTTGGTTTTTTCAACGATAAAGTAAAAAAAAAAAAAAAAATCACTTTGACATAAATATCTGCTACTAACTTGCATTTTCCTAGTATAAAAATATCTATTAATTGAAATGTAGCTTCTTAGCAATTCCAGAGCCTTGGGAACTGTATGGGGCAAGGGGGAAAAATGCAGTTTGAGCAATTATCAATTCTATTGCAATAGCAGCGAATTCAGCTGTGCTGGAATCCCTGCAGACCTGGGTTTGATATTCTGTGTCTGGGGGCGAGGGAGGGAGGCTGCTCAGCAGTCAGTGCTTGCAGCACATCCCAAGTCAGAGCCTCGCTGCAGCCCTGAGTTGGTGCTGGATGACATTAGCAGCATCTGAAATGACTAAATATTTGACTTCCCTGTTTTAGTGATGTCTCTTGACACCAGGAAAGGTGTTCTGGTCCCCACTGAGGCTGAGGCAATTACTGCTGTCTGTGACTCTGTTTGAGAGTAGTAGTGGTGTTTGCACTGATTAGATCTGTAATTGGGGTGGGCTTTTGCTGGGTGCTTGCACAAGGACTAAGAGAAGTCACTCAGATCTGTAGGAAAGGTGAGTGTCACCTTGGGCACAGAGGAGCTGGGGCTGAAGTGTGATCTCTCAAGGTCACACAGTGCCAGCTGATGGTGGAGACCAGCCCTTGGCACCCTCAGCTCCCAACTGTTCCTTTAAATTCAATGAAACTTTCCTCCAGAGATGTCTCTGGCCCCAAGTCATGGGGGCAGAAGGGGGGTCAGATGTAAGGCCAACACCCTGAATTCTGTGTGATTGAATGCAGACTTTATGCAGCACACTAACACCGTGTTACTTCTGTTCCTTACATCATCATCTTAATGAGCAAGGAGACTCGAATTCATTTGTAAAGTACTTATGCTTTGCTTTTATGTAAAGTACTAATGTTTGTGGCATTTATGAAGAACTCTCTAATTGGTAGAACAGGAACAAAGTAAAAGCAACTGAGTTAAGAGCAGGCTTGGTGTAAATCACCAAGGGGCAATGACTGCGCCAGGGTGTTCCTGCACATGGGTGTTGTGGAAGGGTTCTCAGCATAAATTAATATCAGGCTCTGCGTTAAGGAAAAACACACAAAATTGAACAGAACAGACTCCCTGAAGGTGGTGCAAGGTGGGGAATTGCCACATTCATTCATTCCCTGGAGTTCTGCTCTCCAGAAGTGGGCAGAGGGCCTCTTGAAAGGGTTCTCCTCATGTCCTCTCCCCTGCAAACCTGGTGTGAGTCTGGCCAACAGAGAGAAAACAAGAATGATTGTAGAGGGTAAAAATGAGACAAATCAAAGGTCTGTGAGTTTCAGACAGAAGCTCCTGTACCAAAGTGTCCCTGTCCTGGTGTCAGGTGATGTGTAACTGGTGCCACACGTGCAAGGAACCCTTCAGTGCTGAGCAGAGGGAGGAGGAGTCCCAAAAGTCAAAGTAGCACCAGGGTGCAAAGGCTGGAGAGGGAGGATGCACTCAATGCTATTTCTCCTCTTACACCCTCTGCTGCTCCAGCACCTCTTGCTTTGCACACCTGGGAAGGAGCCCTCAGCACACATTAAACCTGAACAGGAATTCACAGCACCTCCAGTGCCACCCTGAACTCCTGTGCTGTGCCTACAGCAGCCCCTGATAGCTCTCCTGGCAGCGTGGATTTAGCACCAGGCAGGCACTGAGCAGCCTGGGTGCAGAGATTCAGTGCCTCTGACACCGTGGCTGTGCTGGGCCTTGTGAAAGGCCATATTTCAGCTGATTCCTTCCTTTAATGCCAGTCTCTGATCTGCAAAGCAGTGATCTTTTCCTGGCTGCCCTAGTGAATTTTAGAGTGAGTTTTAGCGTTTGGGGCTGCCTGGGGCATTCGCTCCTGCTGGAGTCTTATTGAAATAAAAGAGTAAAGTGTCTCGAGAAGGTAGGAGCTTTGTAAAATGTAAGGAGGTTTATTCCTGGTGGTGATGAGCTTGCACAGAGAGATGCCATCTGAAATCCTCTGCTTACAGCCAGCACTGCTACCAGAGCCTCAGATGACTCTGCTTCACCACACGTTTAAGGAGTGGGACTTAAATTGTGGTTTGCTTGTTGCTGCTTGACTTTTCAGTTCTGTTTCCAGGGGCTGGTATAGAAATGTTTTTGAAGGATTGGGTCAAGTGCCAGCATGTATTTTTGGAGAAGGTCGTGGATCCCGTGCCTGGTGCCCCCTGCAAAGGGCAGAGAGCCATGAAATCCCTGGGTGCATTTGTCTGAACTCCTTGGTGCTGCTCAGGCAGAGGCAGTGCAGCAGCAGCAGGCTCTGTGCTCCACTGCAGGGATGGAGCTAATTCTTTCCAGGCTAATTTGTGCTTCTTATTCCCTCCCTCAATTTACGACAGACTCTGTGGGTATTGAGCAGCACTGCAGCAAACCCACGTGCTCCAAGTTTCTTTCTTCCAAGTGCTCTGGTGTCACCATGAGTGGAGAAACACAGAAGTGCTGTGAGGAAGGGTCTTCTGTACAAAGTGGAATTTAAGAATTGTTCCTGGAGCCCAGTGGAAGGTCACTGGCAATGCCTGTTCCTGTCAGGGGCAGGGGAGATGCACTTTTCCTTCCTGGTTAGTGCAAAGCAGCTTTGCCCACTCTCCTGCAGACCTGACACTCTCAGACTGGGGCAAGGAGAAAGGCTGTTTCTTGCAAAACATCTCCAGGTTCTTCCAGCAGATTTCTCCCCTGCAGAATTGGAGTGATCAGGAGTGCAGGGGCTGGGGGGTTTGTGGGCACTGCTCTGATGCACCAATGTATTAAAAAGCCTCACCAGCTGCTGTAAATTGCTTTCTGCCCATCCCTGTCTGACACGTGAACACAAGAATTCCCATGTGCCGGGAATCTTAATGTTTCCTTCTCCTACCTCTGTGCCTGGGTAGAAATGTCCTTAAGATGTAATTTTTCCAGCTCAGCCTTCAGAATTTCTAATTATGCCGGGAGAGCTGAGCTGCGGTGGGGCTGCCATCCGGCTGCCCTTGTGCCTTTCCCCTGCTTCCCAGACAACTGAGCTTTTGAGAAGGGACAGTCCCTGCTGCTGAGCGAGGGAGAGCTAAAATTTGGCAAATCTAAATGACTTTTCATTTGCGTCAATATTCTGCAGCAAATAACTTCGTACATTTGTAAACAGAGGGCAAACTTACCAAATTTCAAGAGCTTTCTTGGGATGAATTGGAAGTACTCTGCTCTTGTCTGAAAGTACAAAATTCAGTGAGGGATGTGCTTATCGAAGACGCCTTTCACTTGGTTTAGCAGCAGAAATTGTGTTGAATCCTGTGGAAACAAAATAAGGTCCCTGCCCTAGAAAGCTCACAGACAAGAGCTTATTCAAGAAAAGGGTGGAAACAGCCTTGAGCTGTCTGTTGACCTTGAGGTGTTGGTGAAATGTTTGGTTTTAAAATACCGGTGGGTTGTAACTGAGCATCACTCATCAGCCCTTTGCCAGTCCTGTCACTCAAAAAGGCTTGGCTGGCTGGTACCCTCTGACTGAACAGAGGGAAAGGATGTGGAGAGCCATTTTCCACTCTGAAGGTCACTGTCAGGCTGGGCAGAGCAGGGAGGAGGTTGGTGCCTGAGGTTCTCCCTCGGGGGCTGCGTTTTGGCTCCCGTGGATGTTTCCCCACGCCCCTTGTCCCAGGGGACACAGGGCAAAGAACTCTTTTCTTGGCCGTGGTCACTGTGCCAATGCAGTGGCACTGCCATGGCAGAGCCTGTGACCTCCCCTGTGTCCCCTGCAGGGTTAATGGAAGGGTTTGATGCTGCTGCTGTGCCTCAGAGAGCACCCCCTGACCTGCTGGAGGCAAAGAGGGGCCTCGGGTAAAGGTCCTTGAGGTGAAGGGCAGGAGAAACTGGACACTGGAGGCTTGGCACTGTGGACTGTGGAGGTGAGTGAGTTGGAGCCCTGGCTGCAGCCCCGAGGAGCAGACCCGGGGTGAGCACCAGGATGCGTCCCAGGCTCCAGGGCTGGGACAGAGGAGCTCTGCAGAGGAGCTGTGCCAGCCTGGCTGTGGCACGGAGAGGGTGAGACGGAGCAGGAGCCTGCGGGAGGGCAGAGGAGGGTGGTGCACAGCAGACCTGCTCCTCCTGGAAGGCTCAGTCCTGCCCGGCGCTGGGCACTCGCTCAGGGGCTCGGTGTCCGGTTACCGAGCACGGCTCCGTGCCTGGGGACAGGGGCAGAGCAGGGAGCGCCGTGCTCTGCTGGCAAGGCACCCGCTCTCTGATGCACTGCAGCAAAAGCCCTGTCTGAAAACTCCTCAGCGAAAAGGACATTGCAGGGGAAGGGGAGGGGGGACGATGGACGCCCAGGACGCAAAGATGCTGCTGCAAGTGCTGTGACAGCCAAGCCTGGCCTTGCCGCTTCCCCTGCACCCATTTGGTGATTGAGTTGGCCGAGCCCATTGCCTCGTGTCCGTGGGTGGAATGCGGTGTCCTTCCCCTGGATGCCCTTCAGTGGCAGGAGGGACAGGACCGCGCTGGTGCGAGTCCCCAGGGGCTCGGGGTAGCCAGGCAGGGAGCAGCCGGGGCTCGGGAGCAGCTGCAGGAGGTGAGCTCGGGTGAGGAGCCACGGCTGCAGCAGCCGCTCTGCAGCGGCCGGGCTACTCCGTGGGGACAGCGGGGACAGGTGCAGCTCTGTGGAGCAGCACTGCTGCCGGGGGAAGCTGAGGACCAAGGAGAAGGCTCCTGCCAGGCACTGCGGGTGATCCTTGGCTCGGTGTCGCAGCGTGTGCGGGGCACGCTGCCCGTGCCGCAGGGCAAAGGTGAGATAAGGGACACCTCGGGCATCTTAGCTAAAGGGGCTGAAGCTCTCCAGCTGGCAAAGCCCTTTCTGGCCCCCGTTAATTTCCTGTTGCTGCAGAGGAAGACTGCAACCCGCAGGGTGATCTGTTCTGTTCCCCTTGGGGGAATTACAACCCAAGTGGCAACCAGGGACGGAGGAAGATCGCCCTGGTCTCTGGGCAGGTGCTGGCCGCTGGCCACTGTCTGCAGGGCTCACAGGAGTGCTCGGGAGGGTGGGCACCCTGCTGCACTGCTTCCAGGCTGGCCCTCGTGGCGGCACAGCAGAGCAGGGTTCGGCCACCTTGCTCTGGAAGGAGTTGCAGGGAGGGTGGTAAGGCGTTTGAGCTCGGTGTCCCAAACCTGTTAACTCCTTATGCTGCAGAAAACACAGCGAGGGAGAGAAGGGAGTGCCTGCTGGTGTTGCCTGAGGTGCAGCTCCTCGGGGTGCCAGTGACTGATGCTTTGGCATTGCAGATGCCGAGTTTGCAGGAAACCCTGGGTGCAGAAAGGCCTTTCAGTTCTGCTCCTGATGCTTGTTCTGTGCAGGGCCACTCAATGGCCTCAAAGCTGCCTTCCCTTAAGTGGGAACAGGCAGGGAGTTTGGGGAAAGGTGGATTAGGAGAAGCATTTCTTTCCATGGCTGTCAGTTCACGAAGAATCGAGGCCTTGCAGTGGCAGGAGAGGAAGCGTGGCCAGGGGACAGAGCTGGCAGCTTTCTGCTGGGAGTGCAGCATCCCTGGTGCAAAGGCAGATGCTGCTGCACAGGCTGCCCTCCCCAAGCCCCTCTGAGTGAGAGGAACTGAGCCTGACCCCTTTTCTCGATGGAAACTCTGTTGGTTCTGCAGATGTGAGCATGGGACAAAATAAAAATACCTGCAGTCTGCTGGGCATGGGGGAGGGAAAAAAGCAGACAGCAAAAAGCCTGGTTTTCTTAAACTGATCAGCCAGAGAGACCCTTGGTTTCCACCTCTCGGTCAGAGCTTCCCCCAGATGCCACTGAAGCAGACTGTCCCATCTGCACCCCCTTGGGTGCCTGCAGAGGCCCTGGCTGGGGGATGTCTCTCCAGCAGCTCCGAGGAGGCCAGGATATGTCATTCCCAGGACAAGGTGTCCCCTCTGCCTGGCTCCCAGCAGAGGGAAGCAGCAGCTCGCCAACCTGCAGCCCTGAGCTGCTCTGTGCTCCTCCAGCCTCGGCATTTCAAACAACCAAACAAAACCCCCCAGCACCTCCCCAAGTAAAGATTAATTTCTCTTGCTGCTTAACAGCAAAGCTTCTGAGTAGCAGGGAATTGCTACCTGTAATTGCACCAGCTAATCCTACCTGCAAGCTCTGTCCTTCACCTCAGGTGCTATTCTTAGTTCAGTCCCTGCTGGATTCCTGACAGAGCAAATGCTCAGGCTTGGTCTGTGCCTTTGGATAGATTAGTGGGATGAGTGGATTGGGAAGGATCTTCCCTTTTATTCTCCATTATGCTGGAGAATAATGGAAACCCATCTTTCCTGAGGGAAATAAGTCCTGTGCTGATGGAAATGCTAAAAAAGTGGTGGAATTGCAGATGGATGAACTTGGGGAACTGCAGCTGGCCCTAACTCAGCCCGAGGGAGCAAACTGAATGACTTCAGTTTCTTGTGACTCTTTGCTCTTATGACCTTAGTCCAAAAGTCTCTCTTTTGTCTTTTTGCCTTTTTTTGATCTGAAACTGGGTCTCCAGCTTGCTGCTCTCCAGTTTTTCCTTCAGCTAATTGTCAGAATCCCTGTGCCACCCAAGCCCTGCTCCTGTGAGTGAGGGTGACAGTGTGACCCTGGAGAGGGGTGACACAGTCCAGGAGGAGATCAGCAGCTGGTTCAGGGGTGTCTGCGTGGTGGAGCACTAAGGTGGCTGCTATGTCCTCAGCAGCATTTCCCCCCTGAGGCCACAGGGACAGGTTTTTCCACTGCAGAAAAGAAGCAGAAAATATTTATAAGTCCCTTTCCTTTGGGCTTTTGCAGCCTAGCAGAATTGAGTCTCTCAGTGGTGCAAGCCCTCTCTAACAGGACAGCAGCCAGACCTGGCAGTGAGTTGGGATGTAGCTGCACCCAGCAGCTGCATCTGCCCAAGGAACAAAAGTCCTCATCTTGCAACTGCTACAGGTCTGAGCAAGAGCAGGCAGTCAGGGGGGAGAAGGCACTCGAGTGTGAGCAGTCAGATGTTTCACTGTCACTGGGAACACACTTAACTGCCTGGGATGTCATCCCCTGCTTCAGTTCCTTGTGCTGATCCTTCTGTTTCCTGTTTCTGCAAAAGGGGAAATGCTCACAGGCTGTTCTGCCGTGGTGTTTTGGGAGGGCTTTGCCAGCGACCCCAGAGCTCCCTGGTCCAGGCCACTTTGCTCTGTGTTTCCACCTGTGCAACCCAAGAGCCTTTGTGCCCATCTCGTAATCTGTGATTTGCCTCTGCAGAGTGTGTGTGCAGCCCTGGGAAAGGGTTGGAGTGGATGAGGAAGGTGCACACTTAAGTCTGAAGTAGGAGAGCCCTGAGGAACTGCACAAACAAGTGCAGAACTGCCCCTCTTTGCTGCCTGTTGCTGTTCACACCATCCGAGCCCTCACACTCCTCTCCAGGGCACTCTGCTCTGCATCCTTCCCCAGATGATGATGGGGAAAGGCTGAAGGGCTCATCCCCTCGTAGTACGAGCTTAGAGAAGTCTGTGCATAAAAATAGTTTATGTTTGAAATGTATTTGTAAAAATGCATAAAAAAAGAAAAAGAATGCTCTGGAGCTGTCAGACATCCCCCTCACCCCTGTCACACTGTGTATCCTGACCCTCTTTTTCCCTTATCTGCATCTTCAGGTGAGGGCAGGGAAGGGAAGCCAGGGCAGCTGGAGGAATGGTGGTGTCATCCAGTGAGGCACCAGGGGCACTCTGAGCTTGTGCTGAGCTGACATCTGCGTCTGGCCCTGCAGTTTTATTGAGAAAAGTAAAGTGGATCCTCGCTGATACAAAGGAGAGGGAAAATATCTGCATTGTGTGTGGGGAGGAGGCTGCTGCAGCTCTGTCTCTGAAGGGCTCGTTATTAATTAGCTGTGTGCACAGCAAGTGCTTCTCTGGAGTGAGCCAGGTGCCTTCGCCTGCCTCCACAGCCCGCATGTGTGCTGGGGGAGAGGGGGAGCTTTTCGGGAGGTGGATGTCCTGGAGCCTCGTGGGCCGGCAGAGGAAACCGTGCAGAGCCTGCGGGGTGAGTTCGGAGCCCTGGGTCCTGCACCCCGGAGTTCTGCTGCAGCCCCGAGCCCAGCCCCCGGAGCCTCCGGGGCACTGCAAAGTTGTGGGTGACACCTCTTTGCCAGGAGGAATCCTGGAGGAATCTTGCATTTCTCCTCCTCGTGAGGCATTTCTCAGTGAAATGGGCTGGGTTCAGCCTGGCACAGCGTGTGGCACCTCAGGGTGTTTGAGCTCCCCGGGGCTGGGGCAGGAATGAGGAGCTGGGGCAGGAATGAGGGGCAGGAATGAGGAGCTGGGGCAGGAATGAGGGGCAGGAATGAGGAGCTGGGGCAGGAATCCGGGGCAGGAATGAGGAGCTGGGGCAGGAATGAGGGGCAGGAATCCGGGGCTGTGCCTCGAGTCCCCTCCGTGTCCGCGCTCGCTGCCCGCGGGGCTGTGCCCTGTCCCCTGTCCCCTGTCCCCTGTCCCCTGTCCCCTCTCCCCTGCCCCCGGCGCTGCCACCGCGCGGCCGGCCCTGCCGCCC
>VZTN01001049.1:4128-18548 GCA_013400515.1 Erpornis zantholeuca | reverse complement strand
TTCCTTATGCTTCTTGGCCATTTAGGGATACCGTAATATTTTTTCCTTCAGAGACACATATTCTTGATTACTATTAGCATGCTCCTATATAACTAGCCCCATTGAAGTTAATCTGCTGATGACAGAAATAAAGGATTTTGTTCTCAAGACTATAAAATGCACAAAAAGAGTGAAAAAACATTTACTTACATTGTCTTGGGGTGACTGTCTCAAACCAGGACATACAAATCTGTCAGTTTCAGCACAATAGCTCTAAAGTCTTTGTATCACTACCAGAATGCCTTTAAGACATGTAAAATAAATAATTCTATAAGAAAGAATAATAAAATTAGATGCAAAAGAAAAAAGAAATTTTATATTTTTGTATGCTACTGATAAACAGTGTAGAGACCCTGACCCAAATTTAGTGGGACCGATGGAAAGTGGCACCTTCCTTCTCAAGTTTCATTGTGACCCCAAGATTTACTTCTGAAACTGTTCTATGATCAACTCAGAAAAAACAACTCCCATTCTGTTTGCGAAAGAGAACTTCTGCCTTATATGAGTTATCCTGAAAGTAAAGCTAGATGGAGCTAGAGCATATTAATATATTGTTGCAAATTTACTGCTGATTGACTACTTGGTCTGACCATCATTGTGGTCAGACCAATAAAAAGTGGAGGTGCTAAAGAGTAGCTTGAATTTGATTATTGGCCTTGTAAAAAGAAGTGCTCTCTCAATAAATGTCCATGGAACATTTTCCTATTAGCATGCTATTCTAAAGTTAAAAAAATAATAGAAAAAAAATTTCTTTTTTCTTTTAATTAAAACCTGAATCTTTTTAATTTTGCTATTGTAATTTCAATATCATAATTTGAATATCAGAGGTCCACTTTATCCACTACCATCTCTTATGCAATCCTCCCTTATGCACCAGTCAGATGCTGCCTGTGGAAAAAGTGTAAGAAACTAGTTATAAATGTCCTTGATTTTCCTCCTAGGGATCAGCAGCTCAAAGGCAAAGATTCATTTGTTCTTAATGGTGTTTAGTGTTTTATCCCTATCACTATTGTACTCATGTTTTGAATCCATATAAGCTTTTTTTTCTTAAACATTTTTATCAAAGATTTCCATAGCTTAATTTTTCTTTGTATATGTGTGCTATTTTAACCAAAATACTGTTCTGTATTCTTTGAACCTAAGACATTTTGAGACATTCTGTTTGTGTCTTATTTTTTCCCTTACGAGAAACTATGAATATTCATTCTCTATTCCTCTTTTTTTTTTTTTTTCATGTCATGGCTTTAAAGTAAATCTCTCATCTCTTTTCTGGTTGAAAAGTCATCTTCTTAATTATTCCTAGAGTGGAATCTCTTTTATTCCTTTCAACAACAACATTGTCATTCATCTCTTTAACTCCTTTAGTTCCATGTTTTTGAAATCAACACCCCAAAGCTTGTTGTAGTTTCCTCTGTGTGGATGCATCACATAATTATATTGATTCCCCAGTGTTTTTTTCACTTGTTTCTTTGCTGATAAATTACGTTGTATAATGAAGTCCTTTTTCAATCCATTGCAGATGCTACCATCTTGACTCTGTGAATAATTTCATCAGTGAAGTTTTTCACCAGCTTTTCTAAGTCATTCATGTTCCTTCTCTATCCACTATCAAAACTTGCCATCAGCTCTGAGATTTGACTGGTATTTATTATTTATTATTTAATTATGAGACAACTTACCTCAGCTAAATCAGTATGTTATTCTATAAAGGCAATAGATAATCATGATAAAACATCTGAAAAAATCAGTTCATATAAAGATGGTCACAAAAAACTTATAACGAGCTGGCAGCTCATCTGTCAGTGTGGGAAGTGAATATGCATGTGTACAGCATTTTGGCAAAGGCAATTTGCCATAAATATAATCAGTTTGGCAGAAAATGCAAATAAATGTAAAATATGAAAGAACTCAAGATAGCTCCATCACTGAACCCTGCTTTTGCATTAACAGTGAATTAACAGTGAACAAGAAAGACACATAGCCAACTTCCAATTGATTTGGGAATTATTTCATATGCTTCTAATCTGAAAAAAATATTTGAAGACAATGAGAAAAATATATACATCCTGTATACTTATCCTGCCAAAGAATATTAGAAAACAAAATAATTAAAAACTTCACATTTGCCAGAATTCATCTTATGCAAAATTTTTTGTTTAATTACAGTGCCTTCTAGCTGAACCTTGCTACCTCTAGGATGCTTTCATAGCCTGCGAAAAGAGACAAGAGCAAAAGGCAATTCAGATGTTTGATAAGACAGAGGTTAACTGGTTTTACTTGAACCAAAGGCCATTTGTAAGTAGAGTTCCTGAGGGGTCTATCTTGTGTCCTATCATGTTTAATACCTTTTCCAATGACCTGGAGAAGGAAGAGAAAAAACTGCACACTAAGTTTGTGGGCAACTCTATGATTATGGGTGTGAGCAGTCAGTGTGCAATGAAGGCACAGCTGCTGCCAGAGGGACATAAAGAGGTCAGTGGAATAAGACAACAGGAACGTCATGATAAGGAAGTTCTGCATTTGCATGTGCCATCCCTGTTCTGGTACAGTTTTCTGATTGCCTTAGACAATAATAGCTCTGCTAGAAATGTTGGGGTTCCTCATGCCCTGGCAGCAATGAATCCAAACACCTTACTGTGCTGAAAATTCACTGACATGGAATTCACTGACATCAGTAGATAGAGGGTAGTGACCATTCTCCTCTACTCAGCATGACATTAACCTGAATCAGAGAATAGTAGAAGGCTTAGGTTGGAAGGGACCTTAAAGATCATCTACTTTCAAGCCCCTGAAAATCCAGGGATGTCATTCACTAGACCAGGTTACTCAGACTTCCATCCAGCCTGGTCTTGAATGCTGCCAGGGATGGGTTATTCACTGTTCTATGGGCAACAAATTCTTGTGCCTCACCACCCTCACTGTAAAGAATTTTTTCCTAACATCTGATCCAAATCTAACCTCTTGTGGTTTAAAACTGTTCCTGCTTGCCATATCATTTCCTGTGCTTGCAAAAAGTTTGTGTAAAGCCCCCTTTAAGTTCTGAGAGGCCACAACTGGGTCTCTCTGAAGCTCTCTCTTCCCCAGGCTGAATAAGGCCGACTCAGGCTGCCTTCATAGGAAAGGTGCTCCAGTACTCAGATCATCTTAGTGGCCCTCCTTTGGACCCACTCCAACAGGTCTATGTTTTTCATGTGCTGAGGACCCCAGAGCTGGACTTAGATGCCCCAAGTGATATCTTGTGAGTGAAGAGTAGTTGGGTAGAATCACATCCTTCCACTTGCAGGTTATGCTTCTTTTAATGCAGCCAAGAATGTATTTGGTCTGTGAGGGCACATTGCTGGCTCATGTCCAGCTTTTAATCCACTAAAACTCCAAAGTCCTCCTCCACAGAGCTTGCTCTCAATGAGAATTTTTCCCAGTCTGGATTGCCCCTACCCAGGTGCATCACCTTGCACTTGGACTTTTCCCATTAGGGTCTTGTGGGAATCAGGAATACTTCACTCTAGTTTAGTCACGCAGTACAAAAAGACATGGATAACTTGAACATGTTCTGCAGAGAGTGATAAACACCAACATAGTTTTTGATGTTTTGTAGCTGAATCTGGTTATGATATTGAATCCTACAAGCAGAAAAAAATACCACTTAGAAATTATCAAATCTGCTGACATGATAACAGAAGGTGATCCATGTCTCACAACTGTACAGGAATGCTGTGAGCACAACTGCTCAATAGATTTGAAACTTAGTATTGCCATGCAGCATCATTCCAAATTCACAGCTAGCCTTGGCTACACAGTGTGTTTCAATGTACAACAATCTAGCACCATGGCATCTTTTAATGTGTGACTGTGGTGTAATGCTGGGTGATAATGAAAATACTTGGCCCAAGTCTGGTAATCTCTGTTCTAGAAATTCATCTGAGTATTAAACACTACTGTTTGCCTTCTCAGTTGGTGTCTAAAATGACTCACTTACTTGAGGTGTTTGGAAAATATTACAGGATGTTTTGATTTTTGCCTATTAATGAAGGAAAAACATTTCTTGTTTCTGTTGGCACACTTATATTAAGGTTTTATATTAAATTTGCAGAGCTTTGGAAAGTGCACCTCAATGAAATGCTCAATTTAGATTTATCAACCAGGTATTTCACTTTCAGGAGTGCAGCTTCCTTCTTCAGGAAGGCAGACACTTCTTTCAGCACTTCTCTCAGCTTTGTAAATGCACGAATAAACAGATTGACAATATTTCTGTTTGTATTGAAAAAGGTAACTAAATTCTTTCTTTTTTATTTTCCCTCTCACACATAGGCGATAGACACTTTAAGAGGTTAAAATGAGAAAAGGGTGAATCAGGCTCGGTATGTACATAGTTCTGCTATCACCTTATATTCTGCCCTATCATGTTTTTGTCTATGGCCATTTCACGTCACTCAGAAGTACTTGTCACTTAATCAGGTTCTCATCTTAAGCTGCAGAAAATGTTATATGTTTAAAAAGACATTATAAACATTCCAGTTATTAAATGAAAAATATTTTTTTACAAAAGCAAGTTTTGTTCAATCATTTTTTATACACCAGTTTGTGTGAAGAGTTATGCAAATTTAAAAGGTTGAATAGAAAACCTACACAAGCTTTAGAAATTTCAAAATTAAAGTACTGCAGGTCATTTAAGGAGAAGCATAATTGTTGTAAAATCCAAATTGATCCAAATTGTCTGAAAAAAAGCAAAATTAAACACTTCCTATTGCTGGAATTCCCTGCGGAAAAAAAACTATTCTTTCCCCAAGAGAACAATCCAATTCTACAGTGATTAGAAATTCTATTAAAGATATCTGCTTCTATGGTATAACTTTCTGTCCAGTAGTTTAACAGAAAGCTTTTATGGGCAGAAGAAATCATTTATGATTACTTAATCTGGCTTTGTCAGTGCAGAGGTCATGAAATTCTTTACAGCACTTTCATCTTTTACTCCAGCTAAATCTGATTAGATACAAATCTGTCTTTCAGAAGGAAGAATGTCATACTGTAAAAGCATCAAGTGCTGAAGAATTTACTACATTTTTAAGTAATCTCATCCATTGGATGCTTATTTTTAATAGTTATTTGTACTCATTTAGTTTTTAATTTGTTGCATATTTTATCTCTTTGTTTTAAAGAGCTGTGTAATTTCCAGTACAAATTGCTGTGCAGTTTCTTTCTATTCTAGCCTACTGATGGGGAACTTTCCTTAGAAAAACAGTGATCCACAAGAATCAAATACAGTGATAATTTTGGTGCACAGTGGGAACTAGCAGATTGATTTGGTTGTCTAAATGTGGGTATCTGGTTCCATTTGAGATGCCTTAAAGTATCTAATCTGACTTCCAGCTGTCACTGCAGAAGAGCTCAAGTCATATCTTGTGTCATATCTGCCAGTTCCACATAGATATGCTAGGACATCTAAAAATGGCACTAAGCATCTAACTGTGATCAACTAAATCCAGGCACAGAGAACTGTTCAGCTCAACTTAAAATAGACATCAACATTTGGTCAATTAAGTAGCTTTGCAGACACCACTGGGAGCTATTCAGTTATCTGAACATAGATGTCTAAGCCTATTTGAGATGTTGTCGTGTATGTCAGATGTGTACCAGGACTGACAGATGTTAGATTTTCTACAGACCCAGACCTTTCTGGAGTGGCAGTGGGAGACCATGCAGGGTACTCTAGGGCCTCTGAAAGAATAGAAGAAGGGATTTTTTCAAGTAGTGAAAAATTAACCTCGTAATGATATGAGTCTTATTTCCTCAATGACTTCAAGGAAAGGTAACAGTGTCTCCCATGTTGTTAGGTACTTAACTTATGAAGCTTATGGACTTTCTATGTTTGGCTTTGTTTTGAATTCAGTGGGGAAGACGGATACACACCTCCCTCTTTCCCAGTCGACAAAATAGTTTTGTAGAAGTCAGAATCAGATCGGGTTGGGGATGAGAGGACCCTCTGGAGATCATCTGGTTCAGTACCTATGTCACAGGATAGAGCCTATGTGAAGTAGACACAATAGTACACCTATAAAGTTCCTTTTGTGTTAGTGTGCAAACCCTCGTTCCTCTTCTGACAGGACCAAATATGAGCTTTAGGATGAGGCATTTTAAAAAAGGAAAAAAGGAAATTCCTTAAAAAAGGAATTTTAAAAGAGGTCATTGGAAGAACATGATACCACTCAGATTTTAAGAAAAAGCGAAGATTTAATGAGGAAGCTGCCAGCTCTGCCCTCATGGATCCCTGGGGGGGCCTGCACTGCTCATGGCCCCCAGCCCTGGGGCTGCTGCTGGCCCTTACAGCACCCTGACCCTGCCCAAGCCTTGCCTGGCAGCCTGGGTTTCAGACATAGGGGTTTGACCTTTGGCTTGGCTTGATGTTGGGCTTCTAGGGATATATTCCTTCAAGGGGTATTTTTTTACATGTGTGCTGCTTTCTAATTAGAATGATCAGGATGAGCTACCAGTGGCCTCACTGAGACTGATTGCTATGATTTTCCACATGCCCAAGGCCATTACCTGGGTCACTATCATATTCTAAATTCCTATCCCAAATATCTTAAAAAGGTATCAAGTTTTTATTTATTTTGTTTCCTTGTGTCTTTTCCACGCATACCTAAACCTTTAGAGAATGGCACATGTAGCCCAGTGCACATTAGTAAGTCTTCCCTTCATCTGTGTTCCTTTTGTTTTCCCAGTACATGCCAGGATCATTGAGAAGGTTAAGTGATGGGTCACACTTAACTGCATGGAGCTATTTGCCCTGTGTCAGAGGTCACAGCATAGCTTCTGAAAGTAGCAACAGTAGAAAACCATTTTACTATTTTGCTTTTCCTTGTTACAGTCCTTGCAAGGTTTAATAACCTTGATAGATTTCACTGGCAATTTACAAAACACTTGAAATGATTATTTTACAGGCAGTCCAGATATGCTGTGTTTTAAATAATAATGTGTGCTGAATAAATACTGTAGTCAAATACACAGTCTCCACACAACAAATAAATGCACCATGCAGTACACAAAAATTACTGCCTAAACACTTGTCTTTATTCAAAGCATATTTTAAAATGTTTTTACTGCAAAGGAAACTATTAATAATGAAAAGAACATAGATGAAGACAGTGCTAAATTAGTCTAGAAATACATCTCTGACACTAACTCAATTTCTATCCTTTACTTCAGTGTGAAATGTAAATTTTCTTTATGAAGTTATGCAGAAGTAAGTCTTAGCTTCATTAGCTTTTATGCAGCTTTCAGTCTTGTGTTTCAATTTGTTTACTGATAAACTTATTTTCAGCCATTTACTTTATGTACCTTTGTTTTAAATTGTGATCATGAATACCACAAATCAATTAAACTTTGTTAAATAAACATAATAGCAGTAATGAAATTAACAAACACAAACATACCACACATCCTTTCATGACTCTGCTACAATCCAAGATTATCAGATTATTGTCTGTTCCTACATTTTTTTTAAAATAATGAAAGAAAAAATGCATAGAACTCAGGCCTAGTGGCCCTCAAAATGCTTGCCATTTAATGTTTTCTTCTTTTGCAGTTAATAAAAACTTTTCAGCATCATAGCTGCTCCACTGAGCTCAGAGAACATTGTAAAGGACAGACAAACCATGAGTTCTCTTTTAAAAATAAAGAAAAGTAGACAGAGCAGCATAGCTCTTTACTTCACATTGCTCATCAGACCACTGGCAGAGATATGTTACCATTTGATGCATCCCTGAATGCTTCTAAAATGAGGTGTTACATGTTTAAATTATTTGGAATTTGTTCCACAGTTTCTTGCAGCCACAAGGTTAAAGTGAAATTTTGAGGAGCACAAAGAGGGCTGCTGTCAGGGTAGGGCTAAATACTGCCTTCAGTGCTTTATAAACAGCATACAGGCATATACATGCATATGCACACTCCCTCTCTCCCTCCCTCTCTCAGATTTCAGAAGAAAAACTTCTTCCAGTTATTCTTATTTGATGTATCATGCTATATTTATTATCCAGGCCCTGAGGGCTTTTAAAATTATGATGTGTCTAGGGATTTTCAATTCCACGGAAAAAGTTCCCACAGTTTTAATTGTGGCAGACAGAGCAGGTTGTCAGCCTAAAGAAACAAAATCAATGCAAAGTTGACAGGTGTGACTCAAAGAGAAACAGAGAAGGGAGTGGAAACATGGAAGAAAAATATTATATGAACCCTCTGAAACCTGGTAAAACTGCAATCTGAAGAACTCTAAAGGAAACAGAACCATGAGCAACATTGGGAAAATTCTAGATCTCCCCACAGAAAGATATGTGTTCTGTCCTCTGAGAAAAATTATTATAGCACCCCATATAGCTCTCAAAAAATCCTTAGCTGGGAAAATAATTAAAATTGATCGTGTTAAATCTTTTACATTTTATGAAAAACATTTGATTGTATAAACCACATTGCATCAAGTACATAGAATGACACATCCCTCCTGTCACCATTGTTTTGATGTTTTATTCAAAACTGCATTTTCATCTGTCTTCAACATTTCTATAGCACAGCCTCTATAGAATCTAAGCATTAAAGCATATGATTTGCTTTATACAAGCATATTATTTATACTGCACTTTTTTAAACAGCATATCATTGCACATTCTGTGACTTTTTTTTTCTATTTATGAAATCAAAGTTATTACTTATTATTTGTATTATTCCTGTTATTTTAAGGAATATGATTATTACATACTTAACACTAGGGTTATTATATTTGCCTATTGCCCAGAACCTTGGACTAGAACACATCATAAACCAAAGGGAAGTGCTGTCTTATGAAACAAAAATTACAAGGCATGGGCAAAATGCCAGAAAGCAGAGGTTAAAATCGAATCAGGGAATGGCACTTACTTTACTTTCCAGAGTAAAGGAAATGGGCCTAATTTATGAGCAACATAAGTAGTGCTCTGAGAGAAAAAATATGGGACTACAGGTAAACATTGATTTGATGAAACTGAAAGATAAAAACACAGGGCTTGGTTGCTTCATTTTGAGTATGGGTTTGTGAAGTCAGGCAAGTAAATCAGGCCTCTAGAACTTACTAAGCTTTATGAAATGAGAGCCAGGCCACTTAATCTAGGCAAATAATTTGATTTTTAAAATCACAGTGGTCAGAAGTTAAAGTCCTAGATGGTCTTGCCTGGAAAGAGGTAATTATCATAGAAAGCCATCAGAATGAGATTCTGCCCATGTTAAAGAACAAAAGATAGATAAGTTGTTTTATGCTCAGATATTTTAAATATCTGACTCAAGGTATTCTATGATATTTTAGGCAGAAATTTAAGAAAGATTAAAAATGCTCTGTTCTTTACATATCAAATTATAGGATATATAGGTTTAGCTGTTGCTTAAGAAATATTTCATGGAGAAAGGTACTTAATAAATATCACGAATTTGCCATTGTAGTACCAAATAACATTTGTTTGCCCAAAACTGCCCCCAGCACTTGAGGTGAGGCCTCCCCAGAGCAGAGCAGAGCAGGACAATCCCCTCCCTTGCCTGGCTGGCGATGCTGTGCCTGATGCACCCCAGTACAGGGCTGGCCCTCCTGGCTGCCAGGGCACTGCTGACTCACAGTCAACTTGCCATCAATCCAAATCCCCATTTCTCTTTCTGTGGAGCCTCTGTCCAGCCTCTCATCACACAATCTGTATGTATATCCAGGATTACCCTGTCCCAGGTGAAGAATCCTCTATGATCTTGCTAAATTTCATAGACCTGAGAGCTGGTGATCACCCAGCTCTCAAGTCTATCCAGATCTCCCTCTCTGCCCACAAGGGAGTCCACAGCTCCGTCTAGTTTAGTATAACTGGCAAACTTATTGTATATTTGATTCCTGTATCCTGATCATTTATAATAATATTAAAGAATGCTGAGCTCCAGCTTAGAACTCCAAATCCTCAGTTTTGTTTGCATTCTGAAATATTTTCTTCTTTTCTTCTCACTTTCGTAGAATGCTCTTGAGGTCTGTATAAAATACTTCAAACTTTCCTCTTATTTTCATGTTTTTTCTCAGATAATGGAAATAAAGCATTTTGATATCTTTATCCATCTTACTTTTGTAATTGCATAAAAATTAATTGAAAGACTAGAAATTAATAAGATGCAGTTAAAAATTATCCTTTTGATGTTGATGGGATTAAATTGTAATGACTTAATTTTCAATTAATTTAATGAAAAAGTAAGATTTTTCCCTGGAATTACAGAAGTTTGGAAGATGAGAGCTACATGAGAATCTGCTAAGCCTCTTGCACCAACTGATAGGAAGCAGATGGGCTTTGACAGCAGTATCAGTTGAGCTTGGTGGTAGTAGTAGCAGTATTGTTGATAATCACCATAAACCATAAACTGAAATCTCCAAGAGCATTAAAATTTTGTACAAGGATCATGTTAAATTTTAAAGTAAGAGGTCCTGTTTCATTAGATATATATCTGTTGCGCTGAGAGAAATAATGTAAAATCACTACCTCCACAGAAACCAAATATTCTTTTAATAGTAATGTGATATGATGTATGCTGAAATAATATAAAAATATTTTCTCTAAAGATTTTTAATTAAACTAAAAATATTTTTAAAATCAGTTTAACTCCTTTTCCAATTGTGTTCTTAACTTTTAAACAGTTCACTATTTCCTTAGTTTTGTTTGTTAAATTATAGCCAGAGACCTGCAGACATAAAGATTTAAAATTAAATCTTTAACTTTAAAATTAAATTTGTAATCTATTTGTTAAGAAAGGGTTTTTTTAGGTTTTCAAATACTTTTATTGCATTTAAATTCTATAATTCTACTTTTTAATATAAGTTATCATTATCAGACATTTGCTGTCTGCAGTTAACATTTAGCCATACACGGCCACATTTCTGACTTTTCAATCACTATCTATTACCTTACGACTATTTTGAAAAAGAAAATGAAAACATATACTTTTTCCCTAAAAATGCTTGTCATTAATCATGACAGTTAACGGGAAAACCATCACTGATTTTACCTAGAATGCCAAAACCACAAAAATTCACTCTTTTTTGGTTACTTCACAGTGTACCCTAGCAGCCTCAGAAATACTCAGTAAGACTGCAGGTTAGTTTGCTTACATGTCTTGTGTGAGTTATAAATGCAAGAGAAATTAGTATTCTAATCCACATAAATTGCAAAACACACTTCCTTCAATGTCTGTCAGCTCCACTGGTCCCTGTAAGTCTGACAAGTTAAATGGCAGATGCTCCTTACCTTGGTCCCTCACTACGTTCCCTCAGGATTGAAACAATCTGACATAACTGCATCAAACCTCCTCCTCTCAGCGTCTCATAATGCATACAAAAGACTTACCTTCCATTTATTATGAATAAACAGATATCATACTGTTGAAGTAGAAATATTTGTTCAAAATATTTCAGAAAAAAATGTTCATTTTCATGACAATGTTACAAAATAAACTTTATAAGACAAAGATCACAGTCATAAATTCCTTTTGGTACTTTCTTACACATTTTTATTGCACTATAATTTAGATTAAATACTTAAATAGCATACTGGAGTATACTACTGAAATCCTTTTTTGTCATGTCTTTTGTAATTCTCTATTATAAATGCCTTGAAAGATAGAAATTGTAGATAGGATACTTGTTACAGAAAGAAAACAAAAATGAACAAAAGTGAACTCGGTTTCCCTTTCACCTTGAAAGGTGAACTCACAAATTCCAGCATACAAGTTTTTTAAAAGACAATAAATCACTAAGATTTATCACAAAATAAAAACATACAGTTAAGGAAAGAATATCAATTTTAGCCTTAAATTGTCTGAAGGAAGGGAAGGCCTTAAATCAGATGAGAAACCTTCTGAAAATTGATGAGTACTATGGCACTTTGGGGCATCTCTATTCCATGAGGAGCTACAGTCTTGTTGCAAGACACGCTGATAAGACACTACAATATTATCTGCACTGTAAGGAGAAAGTAGTGACACAATAGATCTAATTGAAATCAACACAATGCAATAAGGAAGTGGTTATTGATATAGTATGTAGGAGTTTCTAATACAAGAAGCCAGTGATGAAAACATGTAATCAATAGAAGTAAAGAATGACCAGAGCTCTAAGACAAATAAAGGTGACATGCAGGTAACTGTGATAGTGAACACAAGACAGGATCATCTGTTAGCCAGGAGAATAAGGCAGGAGGGGCAAAATAAATTTGACATATGTACCAAATACTGATGAGAGGCAGGTCTCTGTCAGTGTGAGTTTTGTACTAGGAAATAAAATCAGGTTTGGTTCTCAAGCAAAAGAACATGAAAATGAAAAGAACAGAAGCTGGCAGCTCCCTTCAGGAACAAAGTTACAAAAACAGTCTTGAAACCAAAACTAAACACACAGGTCTGCAATCAAAAAAATGGCTATTGCAGTAACAAATGAATACAAGACCTATCATAGTTGAAACACTTCAGGAAACGTGCACTTGAAGACAGTGAAATAAAAATACTTAAATAACACAATAAAAAGCTAAAATCCCCCAACCAACCAAGCCATTGAGAAAGTTTACAGTCTTGAACAAAGTCAAGATGACTATTAACTCTGTAGTCAATTTTAAGTATGAAAGTATGAATAAGGTTGTTACAACATCCAAGCTTGAACTCAAACTGTAAAGGCTTAGCATCAGTATATTGGATGAGCAGGGCTGTCTCTAGCTCATAAGCAAGTAAGAGCTAAATATTTTAAGGTTTTAATTGTTCTGAATCAATAAGTGATGGACTGTGTTCTCTCTATCTGGGATACAGGAAAAGTATGAAAAATTAGGTATGTTGATAGGAAGTTAAAGACCACAGAGGACTAGTTGTTTCAAGTACTAGAAAAGAGAATCCTAGATGTTGGCTTACAAGACCTATTGGAATGGCCTTAAAATAAAGGAACAAGGTAAAAAGTACTGAAAACCATATGGAGAGAGTAAAGAATTAATATTTACCATACTTCTTTAATGTATTACAATTTTTAAAGTCCTGACTAATGCAAATACTTCATATTAAGTATAATCACTCTATTAGTAGTGCAGAAATGGGGCTGTAGAGATAATGTATGGCTTGCCAAATCATCATAGCAACTTGGAGACAGATCTGGAACTGTATTTTTCAGTGTTAGTGTCTCATGCCTCTGTACAATCCACTTACTAAATTAGATCTCAAATGTAACTTTCAAGTACAAAATTTGGCAGGACTACTTATCTCTCACCATACTGCCTACTCTTGCTGTGATCTCACTAGGACTGACATTCTAATCACCATCAGGTCTTATTAAGTTATTAGGTGGGAGAAACAAAAGCATTATTGGGAGAAAGAAAAACATTCTCCTGCATGTTTATTTCTCTCCCTTTACATGAAATGTCAGTGTGATGAATCATACCTGCTATTCCTTTCGCTGAGTGTTGATTTGTGTTTACAGAATGGTCTGTCCCAGATGCTGACCTCAATGGCACCACTTCAATTCCCTTCATTGAGGGAAAACAGCTTTTACTTGAGATAGAGGAGAATTATCATAACTGTAAAAAAACACAGACAACTAACTTACACCCTTTTCACCTTTTTTGGTGTAAAACAAGAGTTGCCTATAGAAATTTAGTTATGAGAAAGAGAAGTTGCTGCCAAAGTGTCATTCAGTCTGCTACCACCTAGATCTCTGAACAGAAAGATTCTACACTATCATCTTCTAAACTAAAGAAAAATGAAGTTCTTAGGAAAAAGCTTTTACATCCCCTATTAGAGATGTAAAAGAACAAACTTTAAAGCAGGTAAGGCAGGAAAGAAGAAAATTAACCTAAAATGCATTAAACATATTTATTCTATTTATAGTGTTATTATGTTACTGAGTCATAGCACTTAAAAAGATGGGATGTGTGGAACAGAGGAATAGAGCCATTAATATTTGGGACAAAATGAAAAATTATAGTAATCCATAAAAAGTCTGCATCTGTCAAGTGAGTGATTTTTAATATGAAGCAAAATTAATAATTCCTAGGCTCAGCTTTTGAAGTATTTTGTATATCTCACTTGCAGTTCAGGATTGTTATGTCAGAAGTAAAATGAGAATTTCCTGAAAATTATTCTCCTGTGTTTTAATGAAATATTTTCATGAGATATTTCTATGAAGTATTTGAAATGACATTATGGGATAAAAATTCAACAGGATATGCCATTATGAATGGTTCTCCACAGACAACCACTTGCCATCTGGCCTTGGGACTGTAAAATAGAATAAAATTGTTAACAGAAAAAAGGATGAGGTTTTTTTTGTTTTTTCCTATTATACTATTAATGGAAAAGGAGCAGTTGACAAAGAG
>VZTN01001042.1:2076-19364 GCA_013400515.1 Erpornis zantholeuca | reverse complement strand
TTAGAGCATCCTGGGCTGCATGAGAAGCAGAATTGTCAACAAGTTGAGGGAGTGGAACCTTTCTCTCTGCTTAGCCCTGGGTCTGGTGCTTGGGCCCTCAGCACAAAACCATTTCGTGTGACTGGAGCAACTCTGGTGCAGGGCCATGGGAATGATTCAGCTTGTCAGATATTGATTCTGAATATTTCTAACCTTTGCTTTTAATGCTATTTCTATTTCTAAACATATCAGAGGAAATATCAAACAGAGGTGTGGCTGCCTCATTCATCACAAATGCATTGCAGCAACTTCTTTGCAGAAGAGGTCTCAAGTTACATCTGCCTCTAAGTTACCTCTGCACTCTCTCAGTTCTTTCAGCCAGCTTGGATTAAATGAACTGCAATGAATGCAAGAACGGGGTCCCCACCAGCTGTGACTGCCTAGTGATGCTTTAAAATAGTTTCTACTTGTCAGCTTTTTTACTGCTCAAAATTAAGATCAGAACAAGTCCTGGATTTTCTCCCCACTTATTTAAAGAAAATCTGGTATTCCACATTCTTCTTCTGTTCCTAAACAGAACTGTACACCGGAATTAACAGTAAAATTACATTTTAAATGTTTCTCAATTAGAAATGATACTAATTTTTATATGCTAGAATGAAATAAAAGAAACAAAACACCATCTCTATTTTTTCCTCAGTTTAAAAACTTAAAAAGTAAGTCAGACTTTCGAACATGAGAGTAAGTGAGGTAAGGCTGCATAAGAACTCCTGTGGCTTTGCAGTTTAAGAAAATGGGAGCTGCAAGTAATGGTTTTCTGCAGTCAGGAGCTGTATTTTAGGAGTGGCTTTTAGGAGTGGCTTTTCCATAAAGTTGCAAGGTCTTTATAGCTACTGGGTCTCCTTTTCTTCTGTCAAACCTGTTTGCAGTCATCAACTGTCCCAAAAGTTATTCAAGGATTTTCATAAATGCATAGAGACAACAGTGGTTTAGTGTAATCACATTGGCATCATTTCCTTAGCAATCAAGCTCAAATAAATAAATGTTCTTTGTTTGGCAAGTCACTTCAAAATGGAAAATCAATAAATTCCTCCAGGAAAACATCAACATTTTTCAGAGCTGAGGTACATTTTGCTCCTGATTATTTTTAACAGAGTTGATTAAAAACTGATGAACCTTTTCCTTTCAAGAAGAATGTTTTGGTATTTTTAAAAAATTCTTGGTGACCCAATCGAGAAAGCGTTCAACTGGGGAGGAAAGGGCAAAGTATAAGGACATATCATACCTCGGTTGTATCTTGAGAGAATAAACGACATGGGAAAGACTAAGTAGCTCTTCACTCTTCATTTGATGTGTTTACTGCAAATTGGGGTATGAGTCTTCAAGAACTCACTGTAGCTAACAGACTGACATGGCTGGGGGCAGAGTATGTGATTTGCTATTCCTTTGCTCCAGTCTTTTAAATACTATGTAGTCTGACTGCACATACTATTAGAAATGTGGGAGGAAGGTACTCATATGGGATGTCTCTATGGCTTTTTTTGTTCAAACACAGATTTGCACCCAGCTTGTAATAAAATGGCATATTATGCTGAGTAGATTGCTCATAGCTTGTGATCGCAGTTCCCTGGCTGTTCCTGCAAGCATATCCGTACATTTTCATTTTCTATTGACATATCTGTTGTTTGTTGGATTGGGTTTTTGGTGTGGTTTTTTTTGTTGTTTTTGTTGTTGTTTTGTTTGTTTGCTTGTTTGTTTTTTTAATTGTTTTTGTTTTTAAAATCTGTTCTGCTTCAAACCTGACTGATATATTAACCATAAGGTAGGGCGTTGTAGGTTTTACACTATACAGACACAAATCTGCCAGAATTCTGTCTGTATTTTAAACAGGAACAAAAATTTTGAAATTATGCTTCCAAATAAATTATTGTGCAGAAGGGCACTATCTTTTCCTTTTTTATTGTTCCAGCAGACTACAAAGATGCTCAGCAGGCTGAGAACAGAATAACACACTAGGAGAGAACCCATAAACACTGCAGAGCACTCTTGGGTTGCCCTGTTACTACGAAATATAACTTAGGAAGGTTTAGTTGGCAGTTCTAACCTACTAATACAGTATAGCCTTAAAATGCATAACTATTCTTCCAGTGAATCTGTGTGCCTGGAAATAGTCATCAGCAGCACACAAAATGTGATCAGAACAAAGGCATTAGGTGATTTAGTACACCTGTATCAGATCTTACTCATGTTAGTTTAATGTAATGAATGCTGTCTTCAACTTTTGTCATCTGAGAAAGGAAAAAAAGAGAATTTCCAAAGAGACAATATGCAAAAAAACAAAACATCATCTTAATGTCTGATTTTGTACCTATCTGTGTGGTTCTCCATCTTCTGATTCTTGCAACTCTTTGCTTCCCACCATGTGGGATTACATAGGGAAATTAGCAGTATACTGAAATTTCATCTTTAAAAGTATTTGTGGTTTGGAATAAGGCTGCACACACCATCAGCAAGAGAGCAGGAAAATGTAGAGCACTGACAGTGATAGCAAGTAGAATGCAAAGGCATGATTAGGGCATAATTTATGTTTTCTGGCTCTCTTGTAATTTGCAAAATCCTATTTTGTCAATTGCAAAAAATATATGAGAAAGATGTTAAAATATCAAGATTGCCAGATGGCATGCTAAGGCTTATTCAAACTGGAGACTTTTAGCTATTTCAAGAAAAAAATATTTTAATAGCAACAATATTGCCAGATTACCTGGATATTTAGGAAAATAAATATTATCCCTATTATTATTTTTCACCATATTTTACATGCAGCTCTGTACTCTATCTTGTGCCCTATCAACCCCTGCCATTCTCCACAGTTGTTCCTTGTAACATCCTTGTATTCACTCGTCTGAAAACACCACAGTTCAAATATTCATCTTACTTAGATAGCTGAAGGAAATGCATTTCTTCTGTGCAAGCGGGGACAGGCAAGGTTACATTACAGGTGGGGAAGGAAACAATATAGATCTCCAGTTTGAATAAAAATGTGCCCAATGTGCTCGTGAAATTTTGCTTCCAAATATCTCAGACATATGTACAGTTTCATCAAAAGGAAATAAAAATGGTATTAATTTTGCTGATTGATTTCTAAGGCCATTAGCATTGGACTGATCCTTAAAATAAATTTCTTTTAGCTTTAAAGCTGAATAGGAATGAAAGTTTTCCTCAATGTTTTAAGGCAAGCCTTTGAAAAGTCTCTAATATTACTTGTTTCTGTTAGGAAGATTTTGAATTTCTGAGGTTTTAGAATTCTTTTGATTGTCCAAGTGCTATTTCTCACATTAAAAAAAATTGCATAAGAGAGAAGCATGAGATTACTATCACCAATTCAACAGAAATACATGCATGCTTTTTTAAAGGTTTTTCTCTTTTTAGTCAAGTGTAAGGTTTGGTGTTTTCCACCTGAACTATAAATCTCTACAGGCTGCTTCTTTAATGAAATCTATATTGCTCTTTCTAATGTTTGTTCTATTTACTTGATAGTATATAGGCAAGGTACAATAAAATAAACATACACATTCAAAAAAGGGGCATTTGCCAGTTTATTAAAAAGCTTCTCTTCCATTGTAATATATTAAAAAAGTGCCTTTTACATGTTAGCTGTAAATGAGCACTAAAGTAAAAGAAAAAGTACACTTATGCTATAAGATAGTTTTAATCTTTATAGGAGAATGATTCTTTCTTTATATAAGTAATTTAGTGTTACAGAATATTTGCACCTACATAAGGGTGGTTATCTTAGTATGTTGGGGAATTGATGTATGTAGGTCCCGCTGCATGGTATTAACCTGTTAGACATAAATGTGCTACATTTCCTTATGTGTGCACAAAAAAAAACATGAAGGAAATAATGAAAACTCCCCAGATCTCCCACCCAGCAAGGGAAATATCACACACTCAGGCCCACTCAGATTTGCAAAGGCTGAATATGATAATATGTAAGACAGATAAGGATCATATGGTCTGAGCTGTGTTTTATCAGCTCTTTAAAGAAGGGAAGATGTCAGTCCTTGAATCCTGTGCTTTTGCAGTGTGTAGAGGCTGGGTAGTGGGTTTTTGTTTGATTGGGTGATTTTTAGTGCAGAAGTTTTAAAGTGAGGTAGGGCTGGGAGTGATGAGTTATCAGTGGCTTTGCAATGTCACCAACAACTAAAACATCATTGTGTTCTCATACTAAATGAAAAACACAGCACTGTACCAGCTATGAGGAAGAGAACTAATTCTATCCTGGCCAAAACAAGGACACTTGCAGTTTACAACTGTCTCAATTCTTTCTTCCTTGTAAGCTTAAGTGAATACACTTGGCTTTGATTTCATATGTGGCTGAAGGCAGCCATAGGAATGTCCAGGATAAAGAAATTATTAACTGGAAGAAATAACAATAATAATGTATTCTTTATTACATTCATATATTTTACCCTGAGGTGTTAGTACAGTGTGGTCAGAGAGTAAAGGAAAAAAGGGTGTTAACTATTCCTCTAAAGATGTTATTAAATCAATACTCTGTTTAAAACCAAATTTATGAGAATGTCTTCGTATAGATAATAATATATCAAAAGTAAATTACAATAGATATACGTGAAATTCAAACACATTACTATATCTTGTTTAGTTAGCATTTAGGAATTGCTTCTGTAATGGCATAAGCTATTTCTTTGCCTTAATCTTAGATCCTAACTAATGAAAAAACTATATGTTGTGCTCTGCATTATCTAAGATCTTAAACAATATGTGGTCTAATATTCTGAGGAAAAGTTGGAGATGAGGCTTCTGCTTATCTTTACTGGATAGCCCTTTTCAAGCAGCAAGTTATTTAAAATTTATAATTTACAGAAAAACTCTGTCAATATCTGCAGTTAAATTTCTGTAGCCAGTAACCCTTAAATTCATGGATCTGGAAATCATAGACTTGAACTGAAAAGGCTACTACTATATTGGTCTTGCAGATTATCCAGTCAAAATTTTCTTTGCTAGATATTTTGTTGTTCTGTGCAGTGAGTTTTTGACATCTCTCTCAAAACTGATTGTTCAGTTTGGAAAGAAAGAAGCTTCTTTATTATCTTTTCAGGTACCTATTCAATATGTACATTTGCAGAGGTATGTTTTGCACTGAAGACAATAAAAAGGGTGTCAGTATTCTAAATGCATTGATTGTGTTTCTTTACTGCAAATATCCCTGCAGTCCTGTCAGCAGAAGGACTGTCTAATATTTTTAAGACAATAAACAAAGAACTAACTTGGAATAAAGCAACCTTGAGATCAGAGAGCGCTGCTGCTGCTGTCTAAGACTGCAGAATGTACATCTCAGCCAAGAAGTGCACAAATACATCTGAGACACAGGCCAGTAAGGGCTGCTTGGACATACAAGATTGTGTTACAGATTGATCATGTCCTGACTTAAAAAACCATGTAGGCTGTGATCCTATATTGTTGTGTCAACTTCTTTTCACAGCTGTCCAGAGGCCCTTCTCTCTATTTGAATTGTTCAGTCACTGAGGTTGCTGTGGACTGCAGAATACAACATTAAGTGATTTTATGCTTACAGAACTATCCTGAATTGCCCACCCTGCTGCTTCCTGCCTGCACACTTCTATTCTCTCCATAAATCCTGCAGTAATGTCCTCCCCTAAAAAGCTGTTACCTACTTTTCCATTCATTCTCTGCAAGATAGAATGGATAGAATGGCAAGAGAATTCAGCATTATTTAAGCAACTTTGTAGACAGAAAACTGATTTTCTTATGACTTGAAATACCACACAAACATGCTTATTTCAAATACAGGGTAGCTCTGGAAAGCTGTCTCCCAGGATTGTAGGGAGTAATCAAGTTATATCTAGTTTTTAACACTGCCTTTCAGTTAAAGTGCCTTTTAGTAAAGTGTGTAAGAGAAGGAAGGGGAGAGAATTCTGGGTGACTGAGAGTTTAAGTTGTGTGATACAAGGTTGTTGATGTGAATGAGATAGAGGTATAAATACAAAGTGATAAAAATGTACTGAAAGTGGCTACTGTGTTGTTCATCTTTCTGTATAATGTGGCATACAGTTAGGTTTTGTGGGAAGCAAAATAAATGGAATTTTGCATCCTGTCTCTGTTGTTCAAAACTTCCCCAAAGAATAAACTTACCTCCTGCTCTTCTGTTGAACAAGAGAGAAAACAAGCCTTGGCAACCCCGCATACATGGTGACTTACTGACTGGTCTGTGCACTTCCTAATTAACTGGTTTACAGCTGTCAAAATTATTGTATAAAGGCTGAGTTTCTCCTAATTTGCCTGTCCTCTATCCAGCTGAAAATCTCCATGGTAAATAACAGTCTCTTAGCTTTTTGTCATACTTTTAAATATATCTGATATTAGCAAATGGGTTCAAAGGTGACCGGAAAGAGGTGAGTAGGAACAGACTACATGGACCTGGAATCACTTCTCCATTGGTACACAGTTTGACTTAAACAAGACCACTGTCTACAAGAGGCATTATTTGTGAAAACTACAAAATTCCTCCTCAGCTGTGATCACACTGCTACGCATTTTTTAACATGGAGAACCAGATATTTTTGCAGTAAATTTCCTTACACTTGATCTTAATACAATTAGTTACTTCTATTTTCTGAAATATCACAAGAAGAAAGGTTTATTTTCCTGGGTATCAGAGAGAAAAATTGACCAGGGCTAAAAAATAGGAATGACTTCAAAATAAAGATGTCATTTCTCTGTATCAAGAAAATGCTTAAGTTCTTCTTTGATTTCAAAATGCTTGTGACCCTGCCAAGCCTCAAGTGTTCAGACTGAAAATTTCAATGCTGAGAGTGTCTCTCAGCATGATTTCTTTTTTGATGATTGTTCATCATTCTGTGATTTCAGAGAAGATGATGCAGGAAAAATATCTCAAGCCTGACTGAGAGAGGGGGGAAGACAAAAGTTTATTTTTTTCACTATAGAACTTTAAAACAAAAGCTTAAAACCTTGCACCAATCCTAAATAAACTAAAAAAAAGCTTGCAGTTTTAAAAAGAAAATGTATTTTTCGTAGAAAATATTTGTTAGGGACTGAATTCAAGTAAATTAGGAAAATAAACTGAGAAATTAGATTTACTAAACATCAGAAATAAAAATGTTACTCATTTATATTCTGGTCTTGTTGGTAGTAAATACTGAATTTCCCTTTAGACTTTTTAAAATCAAATTGCAGTGCACTGTCTTCAGTGATCAATATCCAGCAACTTCATAACATTACTGAGCATGAAATCAGTAAAAAAATATTAAGCATACAGACTCTTCCTCTGGTCTATGCATACTACTAATCTGCTCAAAATCACTATTGCAAGAAAAGCCAAAAAGAAAGGGTGTTATGGTGAATTTATCAGCCTATTTATTTGTATGTTGCTGAAATTTTCAAATACTGTCACGCTGGTAAAGCTACAATCAGAGTCTTATGGCTAAAAGAGAGCTTCCTGGCAAAAAGAGAGAATGGAAAATTGCAAACTCGTCGTTGGGCTGTGGTTATGTGCAAGGTAAAAGCACACTGGCAGTCTCACTCAGACACACACGTGTGCTGTTTGTGCACACACATTCTCAGACACTGTTTTTATTGCAGTCTCACAGTGCTAAGAACTCTCATTTTATGAGACACCATGATGTAAATGAATATGTTCATTAATAGAACTGTAGGTGAAGCCTGTATCTAGACAATTACATTCAGTGAAATGCTTCTTTTGGAGGACTGGAGAATGGGCCTCTCTTGGATTATTCATGGAGACTCAACTGTGAATGTTCATCTTTCATCATGTGGCTTTGAAAGTGAGTACCTATTCAAATGTTTTCTGATGAGTGCATATGAACATAGCCAGTCAGAATTTGCCTCAGATCAGTTGAAAGGGATCTTAACTGTTTGCTTTTAAATGTAAATTAATATACATTCTCTATGGCTGTAATACAGAAATTCTATTTTTCCTGTGTGTACTCAGCAGAAGACTGCAAGGAATTTATTATAGGCACTACACAGCTCTAGTACTTTAATATGGTACTACTTGAAAACATAGTAGCCTGAAATTTAATGGCTTAGTCTATGTCTTGCAAGTGGGAGAAAAAAAGCCCTTTGACTGCCTCTGTATGTAAAAGGAGTGTGCCAGTGTTTAGGCAGGAAGGGAAAACATGTTGCTGTCAGCTCCTAAGGATCAAGTAGTTATGGGTGGAAGAAGATGTGGTTGGATTGTTATGGTTTTTGGCAGGTGTGGCCCTGCCCGTGTCACACTGCGTGTGCCCTCAGGTGCCATAAGTTTGCTGGAACCATGGCATCCCTGCATGGGCACGGCAGAGGTGGGAGGATCTCAGTCTAGGAGGACCTCAGTCCTGCAAGAGCTGAGCCAGGCCACCAAGACAGGGGTGGGGGAAATGCCCGAGGAGGTGGCTGGCTGTTGCTTGGGCAGCTGAGTGGGCAGGCGTGGATGGCAGAGAGGAAATTGGGCCGTGGGCAGGTGACACTTCAGCCCTCACCACTTGGCCAAGAGCTGCCTGGCTGACACCCAAGCCTCGGTTGCTGTCTGGTGCTGTGCCTTGCTTGCTCTCTGTGCTTTAACTGGCACAGCTTAATGGCAATTAGTGACTGCAAATGACTCTTTTCTGTTGCAGAGCGAGTGTGCTCTGGTTGTCTCTCTGTACAAAGACCAGGGGGCCCTTGAGGAGCAGCTCAGGGAATGTTCCCTGTGCGTGTAGGGGCAAACAGCAGCTGGTGTCTGGAGGGTGCCATGGGGTGTGAGGTGGGGATGGACCCGCTTGTCCCTCTCTGTGAGGGTTTTCTTCCTGAAGCGTGGAGAAATACTACATTCAGTGTTAGATAGTCCTTACTTAGAGGTGATTTAAAGTTACTGAGGTCCCTGTAACTCGGCAGAAACCTCTCCTCAGACCAGCCCTTGTTGCTCATGGTAAAGCAGCATGAAGTGCTGCTTGCTGTGAGGGAAGAGATGCTCTGTGATGAACAAGAATAGCAGGGATGAAAATTATGTGGAACAAAATGTTTCCCCAATCTACATGCTGCTAATTATTCTGTTAGTACTATTAGGAATTATCCTACCCCACCATCAGCATATTTATTGATCGCTTTATTGTTCAAATGAAGATGCTTCTAATAATATGTGCTTCATTTTTAAAATTAAATATTTGGGATTTATTACAGCCTATATTCTTATGCCTTAAACTTTTAGATATTCGTAAAAAAGCAGAAAAAATACTGGGGAGCTCAAAAAGCAAATAGCACACAGTGAATCATAACATAAGCAATAAAATGTTACAAATTTCCATGCAAAATTCAACTTCTGTCTAGGGAGACATATATTTCTCATTTTGAAAGCTGTCATAATGTTTCCCAGGGACCATGATTCATACTGCCTTTCTGTTAAAGTTCTCTGTGATCTCATCACATTCCCTGTGAGCTGTGGGCTGCTGCATTTTGGTAGAGATGCACCAGCTTTCAGAAGAAAGAAATTATGTGGAGTTTGAGAAGGGCAAAATTACGTGTGGTCCACAGCACAAAAGCTGAATCAATATATTTGCAATTTAGAACCATTACTGTTTCCTTTGGGGAAAATTCAAAAGTAAACTTGTTTCAAAAGAATGTATTTGAATCCAACTTTTTACAGAAACACACTTTTCATACCTGTGTTGCAATACAAATAGTAGAAAATGTTTAATAATGGTAAAAAATAATGAGGCATAAAACCTTTAATAATTGTTATTATGCAAAATTCCTTTGTCCATTTGTCTCAACTGATATTCAGTTCATGATGATATTAAAGGCAATATTAGTGTGTTTACACAGGACTTTGAATCCATTATCAAAGCTGATTTTGTTGCAGTCAAAAATTACTGAGATTTGCTGCAATTGTTTTGTACTATGTGGCCAAATAACCTGCCATCCAATGTGAGTTCATTCCAAGCATTTGTGGAGTAATATTCCTTCCCTTCACACCTATGAATTTGAATATTGTGCAGCATATCTGTCCAATGAACATGCTGCATGCATATATCTTTCCAGATGTGCATCTCTTATCTTGTAGAGAAGCCACTGAAAAGTCCTGCTTTCATTGGCCTATCTTACAGAGTTTTTATCGGAGGGCAATGTTTAAAATTGCTTTTGTTTCCCCCTCTGATGTAGTAACACTTAAAAGAATCAAAGCTTGTAAGACACAAAAAATCTTAACACTCCTTCTCCTTGATATGTATGAGATAATAGTGAGTTGACTTTGGATGGAATAGTCTGTATCTTGTAATAAAATAATTTATTATGATCTCTTGATTCACAGACTGTGATTCAATACTGATAATTCATCAGTATTAATTCCTGATGAATAGTGTAAGCCAAGATAGAGTAATCATGGTAACAAAAAATCTGATGTGGAGAAACTTTTATAGCAAGAAAGGCACAATTTCAGTCTCTAAATGAATCAAGGGAATTGGCAGTCATTGACTGGGTTATAAACTCCACCAGGAACGCCAGCCAGGGCAACTGCTGTGAAGGGATAGAAGATCCTATCTCCTGTCCAGCAGGCATGGTCTCCCACCCAGAACCCTTGGAGAGCAGGGTAAAGCCTGCACCTTTCAGTCCTGATCCCTACTTCAGGATTCCTGAAGGTATTTTTAGCACATGAGTACTCTTTAGCAGGTGAGGGAGCTGGGAGAGACTGAAATGGTTAATGGCTCAAACATGGTTAAAATCACCAAAGGTGATTGCAGCAAACTGTGCAAAGGAGCAACTGCTCATCAGGGATCATCAAAGCCCACCCTCCCAAATAGCTTCCTGGGCAGTTTGAGATGAGGGAAAGGTGGTACTGCTGTCCAGTTATCACAGGTCTAGGATGAAGTAAACAAGGCTGGGGGTGAGGAAAGTATTCACAAAGAAAGACAAATGCAGCAATTATACTGAAAATCAGCTCTGGCTGGGTTTGAGGGGGAGGCCATAGTCCACAGACCCATTTGGTGAGACTGGGTTTACACACTCCCCACAACCAAGAGGGACAAGGAGAGGTTTTGGGTGTGTGATGAATCCATTATATATTCATCTCTATGTTTTGCAGGAAAACCCCCCCACCCCTCCCTTCCCTGTTGAGAAGACAAGAAGAGGATCAATGGAATGCCATGGGGTGGGGGTGGCTATCTTACTTCTTAAGCTCTGTCATTCTCTTTGTCTTCCTTATCTCTCTTTTTCTTATTTCTTTCTATCTCTCTACCTCGCATTTGCTGTCAAATAAAATCCATATTATTGACTTCAACCTATGGTCTCATTTGCACCTTAATTCGGGCAGACTCATCTCTCGATAAACATAATAATCAGATAATAACAGAAACTCACTGTGGGGCATTCTGCAGACTGTCATGCAGAAATGGGCCTTTTAGAAAATGTTACTGATGTGGGCAGGTGGGTTGTGTTCGTTGTCTTGTTGGATTTGTGCAAATAATATAAGGATCGCACGATGAAAATGTTACTTCTTTAATCAAGCAATTCTGGACAAACAGATTCTTTGTTGTAAGTGTTATGATTAAGTTCAAGCAGGTATTCAATGAAATTAAATATGTGAGCTGCCTGAGATATACTCCCTGAGGACTAGAAGAAAAAGAAAAAGTTGATGAAGGATCTAATAGTGTGTTAAGTAAAGAGAAGATTGATGCAGAATTTCCATTAAGTTCCCAGTAAATCAATACAATAATATCAAAGAGGGGAGGAGAAAAAGGAAGAAACACTGTGAATAAAAAAATTAGAGCTTTTTTTTATTTGGATAGGATATCAAGGAGAGCAAGGGTGGATAGGAATACCTCCTGGCAAGAGGTTATTAGAAAAAGAATGTAGCTGTGACATCCACGTTGTGAGAAGGTCAGTTTAATATGAAGAAATACCTAAACATAAACCCAAGAATTTCCACTTATTGGTTTTCCTTCACTGCGCATAAGGATTTTATACTAACTTTAGGAATCACAATTTGAATTTTACACATGAGCACAGAATGGAAAAAAAGGTTTTATTTAAGCCTGTATGTTGTCCCTGCAAAGTCATAAATGGAAAAGAGCTAACTGCATTGTGCTTGCCTGTCCCTACTGATACAGAGTTGTTTCTCACATTGCCTACTATTTTTAATGACTTGGTTTTTTTAGCTGACAATCTCATGCAACGTTATATCTGCCTATGCACTGTATTCCAACTCAAAAAAAAAAAAAAAAGCCAAAATTAACTCCCAGTTGTCACAATAAGACACAAAAACTTATTTTTTATATAGTACTTTGGCCAGTGCTATACTTCCAGTTCTTGCTGAATGCTAGGATAATCTCTGAGATATTTAAAGTAAATGGAGCTCAGTACTTTCTTGCTTTTACTGGAGTTGAGTAAATAGCTTCCCAGGGGCCCCTCTAAAAGCAAATATATCAACTTTCCTTCTTTCTTGGGAAACACTACTGCTGTTTAATCTTTGGGCCTGGTAAAGTGAGAGTCAGAACCAGGACACCACAAACCTCTGCAAATGAAGCCATGCTAATAAAACTAAATAAATCCATAATTTCTTCCCTATGAACAATTACTGGAGCTGTTCCAATACAACAATCAGAGCTGTCATCATAATGATAGAACGTGTTTGGCTTGCAGAGATTAAAATCAAGAGTGGAAGCTGAAAGGAAGCAAAATTTAATCCTGAGTCTGAGATTAATTAGGTTTCTGATGGATTTACTCTATAAACACAAGCAAGCAGTCACTGACTACTGTTGTCATTACATGTGGTTTTAATGCATATAGCACAAGACTTGTGCTAATTTTTTTAGTGAAAATCAGTAAGCGAGTTAACTGTGAATTTCTTGCAGGTAAATGTTATTTAGGATCCACTTTGGAAAATTTTCTCTTTTTCTGAACTGAGCAAAATTACAAAATATTTGAAGTAAAAAGTAGTGTTGACTTTGGAAGTGGTTTTAGAAAGGAACAATTGGGATGACCCCACTAAACTGAACTGCATATCAATCAAAGCAAATACTTAGATGATGAGAAAATAAGTCTAATGCAATAACCTTTGTCACATTTGATGTAAATTGTCAATAAATTCTTACTTATATGTCTCTTTAGGTTTTAAAATGAATACTAAAGCATAGTGTTAGTTATATCTGGTTTTTTTTCTTACCCTATATTTATGCTTTCCACTTACTTTTTACTTTCAAATTATTTTACTGCAGTTAGATATGCAATACCTTCACAAAATTTGGATACCTGAGTCTTAGTGTATTTTGTTTTCTGTGTGTGTAAAAACTCTTCTGCCTTTCATGTTTTTCTTGAGGGCTGTGATAACCGAAAACTCCCATTTGTCGTGTTCCTTCTTTCCTATCCCCCATGCTGACAAAGGCATTTACATTAGAGAGGCTTCTTGTGGAGAAGGGTATCAGTGACATTTTTTGACTGAGAATACAGTTCATGCTACTACAAGAGAGTTCTGCTGCAGCAAGTTCATAAATAACTTTGATCACATATTCAACTTTCTCTGAAAGTCATTTGCAAACACATCCTTCAGGTCCCACACACCGTGTCAGTTCTCATGACTAAGAAATAAGTGCACTGTGTATTGGAAATTTATGATGTTTAGAGGCTCAAACTGGCTCTTTTCTTACTCCTTCTTTTGTTATAACAATTGTTAATGCTGGAGATTTATGCCAAAGAAGAAAGTAGGCAAGTCTCACTGAGGCAAAGGAATTACAGGGGAATGAAATGCTTTGGCATATTACTGTTAAATTTCAATATTGTGCATGCACAGCATGTTATGCCAGGAGGAAAGGGAGTTGAAACATCCATATGCAAATCTGAATGCATATTTGTAGTATGAACTTCACCTCTCTGTTGAATATATAAGTAGTAATATTTAAGATATTTTAGGATTTTTTTAAGAGTAACAGTATAGCAAAACAACAAAATCCTGATTTCTATAAAGTATTTTACAAATGTGATATGCATGGCACAATGTACCTATTATGGTGAATTACTGAATTTCTCAATTGTCTAGGATAAAGAAAGTGAACTTTAAAAATGTCAGAAAAAGCTGTTTTGTTCTTACTCTAATTTTTGGATGTCTGCATAGACAGGAAAGTTTAATTTTGCAATACTTAAAGAGCTTGCTTGGGGTTCAGAAACCTGGGATTAAATTCTTGCCTTCCAACCCTGAACATAATGCAAGACATTTTTGAGACATATATTTTTAGACATTTTGTCTAAAACTATGACATAATTTATTCAAAAGAAATTAGGGATTCTTTTTTGAATCCTAATTCCACATATTCATGAGGAATAAAATAAGTAAAATCTACCTATTAAAATACATAAAATAAGTAGTTTGTTGTATTTAGGAATATTTAGACTTCACCAGCTCTGAATTATTAATTTAAATTTTTGCGCTTTATGTTGAAAACTTTGCACGTCATAAATTGCTTAAATGGATCATGAAGGACTGTTGACTGCAGATCAGTCAGAGATGAATAAAGTCAGTGTGGTTTCCAGAAGCAGAAAGAAGTGATTTGATTATGCTACCTGATTTCGTCAATTAATTTTAATCTAACGCAATTTTTCTGCTAAGTGATACTGAAAAAGAAGAAATTCTTTAGCAGTTTCTTAAGTCATTGTTACATCTTCAGTGACATGCGTTGAACAAAATCTTTATCCTCTAGGGACTTTGCCATGTTGAATATAAGACAGCTCTTTTTTGTTTGGTTGGTTTTGGTTTGGTTTGGTTCAGTTGGTTTTTGGAGGTTTTTTTGTTTTTTGGTTTGGTTTTTTTTTTGGTTTGTTTGTTTGGGTTTGGTTTGGTTCGGGTTTTTTGTTGAACAGGAAACCAAATAAATGAACAAATAAAGCACGTGTCATGCAATTATTCTGGACGTATACAACCTGTAAACTTTGGAAATATCAAATAGCTTTATACAGAAGTTTGTCTTCACCTTTTACTCTTTCATATCACCATTTATGAAGCCTTATCAGAGGCAACAGAAGAAAAATTGACCCTCATAAATTATAAATAAGAAACTAATAAGAAAAGTGTATGTATTATTAAAACTGATTTAAAGGTGTTTTACACACCTTTAAATCCATTTCACCTTATAATTACACAATGCATATCCTCTCTTTGCAAATTTATCTAGCTTGAAATGTGATATCATGTTATAAATATTATAATTTGGCCTAAGGATGAGAGTGAACTGTGAGTTTTGAACATAGAGGTGTGGGGGTGTATCTTAATAGAGCACAGTCATTAAATATTTAATTATCGTCAATATTATGATTATTAATACTTGATGTTGCTCAATCAAGACATAAATTTTCCAAAGGTATGAAGAAAGGGAGAGAGAGACGTGAAGGTCTGATTCAGCTATGGGAGAATTTAGGGCTGAGACAGCCAAAAGAACAGAACTACACCACTCAGCAACCTATAGTACTATAGTACTATATAGTACTATAAAATGAGTGGGATGGGTCTACCATGTGTATAAGGATTTCTGTTCTACATGCTCAGACATAAAACCCAAAGACATCTATCCAATGATTTCTGCACAGTGGTAGCAGTAACCAGCACCATGGACTTGGGGAAAGAGGTAGTTGTTCCATGTAGTTGAAGAGTCTGGCTCATAGCTGGTGGCCAGCCCTTTACACATATCAGATTTGGCTCGGCCTTCTGCTTGCTCTTGGACAGAGACCTTTCCAAGGGATTGTTCTTTCCACCACTAACTGCTATCCAATCTAGGTTCTTGGCATAAGCAGCCCACAGAGTTGTTGGTTACCCCAAGCAAATTTTCTTGGATTTTTCCATAACTAAACCAAGTAGCTGTTACTACCATCAAACATAGTAAAAATTGTTCAATCTGCATGGTTCATCTTTATTTCTTTGTCATGAATACTTAAACAGGGAAATATAGTAGAGAGCTTTTGAGAATGGTTTCCTGTAGCAATTGCCTGAATGTTGCTTGCTTTATCAGGACATACCAGAATCATCAAATGTGTTAGACCTGGGCAGATGTAGTCAAGTTTTTACTTACCTGAGCACCACTTTTGGGTAGGCTTCATCCTGTAACATTTTTCCACTGCGTGTGTTTTTTATTGGCTTAAAAACTTCCCAATCCCCAGACTGAAAGACCCAGACACTAGAATTTTCTATGAACCTTTTTCATATTTTGATCAGTTCCATTATGGTCTAAACAGTCATTAAGCAACATAAAGATTTGGATGACGTAAAACCACAAGTAAAAACAACATGATTGTCTGTCAGGAAAAGGAATGATTTTCTGCATCTAACAATCTGCTCCTAACTAATTGGTAGAGAGCTTAAAGTCATTACCACCAAACTGTGTTTATCACAAGGTGAGTGGTTTGAGCTTCTAGAACACGGTTTTGCAGTCAGAAGAAACTTGGCTAGGAAATCCAGCTTTTTGGCAGAAACCTACCAGTATGTTTATAGACAGCTGCCCTAGAGTGAAAAATGAAGGTTTTTCAGCTTGAAACACAGATAAATGAGGATACCTGCCTTTTAAAATGGAACACAACTATTATATTCTAGTAATCATTAAAAGTGTGACACTTCCCATATAGGAAAAGACAAGGAAATAGAAATAAAGGTTGCCTATTGTTCATGCACACACACACACACACACATGCAGGAAAGTTAAAATAAGGGTAAGTTTCCCAAGTTTTTATACTTATAAGCATATTTTATATTTTATTGATGACAAAAGATTTGAGATTAAGAGATGGTGTGCACATGATTCTAGATGAGGTATTCGCATGTTAACATAAAAATATACATTCTTTTATGTGGTGGAGACATCTGAATTTCCATTGAAGTCAATGTAATTCCAGTCCAAATAATTCCATTACAGTCAGCTAGTCTCTGTTTCATAGGAAAGATCACCCTTCTCATTTTTGTTCCCACCACTTTCTGTCTAGAGTATCTGTGTACACTCTTTTTGCAAGCTTAAACTAGGTCCTTAGTTTTCCATTGCCAATTTTCAGTCCATTTCTAAATTGTTAGCCACCATATAGGTATTTTTTTTTTCTTAAAGGCTTAAAATATCTGGTAGAAAATGGTTGATATATTTGCTTTTGCAGTTTCTTCTCATAAAGGAGTTCTGGCAAGCTGGCTGAGATGGCCTTTGAGAATAATATTCCATTGTAGGGTCCTTCTTTTATATTCCTTTTACAAGAATTGTCCTGAAATGATCTGCTCCTTGTAATTGACTGAAGTAAACACAGTGGTAGATAAA
>VZTN01001037.1:58065-75084 GCA_013400515.1 Erpornis zantholeuca | reverse complement strand
TGCCACAGTTACAACTTTTGCGTTTTTCACTGTCTTTTTTTTTATATGCTCAGTCTTAAAAACCCCACAGTTAATGACTCTTTATTCATCTTTTAATTTCAAAATGAGGATGTAATTATATAGAGAGGTAACTTTTGCTTCATTTTGTGGGCTGGGACGGGACTGACACGTTTATATGGTTTTATATTTTTAATTGTAGATGATGTTCTGGGGTAGCATCTGATACTGTCCAGTCAATCAGTTTGAAGGGAATTAAATCTGTTTATAATTATCCCACATTTCTTGCAGACTGCATTTTTCAGGGCTTAGGGTGAATTTTTCCAGCTCTACTTTGAGAACTGTGATTCTCTGTTCCATGAAATTAATTCCAATATGATCTTCTTCTTTTTTTTTTTTTTAATTGTTGCAACATTTTAAAATAAAAGGAACTGTCAGAAAGTAGAGAACTAAATAAAAGAGTGCATAATTTATTTACCAAACCTGAGACTCTTACTGAGTTACCTGAAAGGATTTAAACATACTGATAAACTTACAGACCAAGAAGGTATTGAGAGCAATAAAATGTTTTAAGAATTAACACCAAAATAAAGAAACTGACAGCCTGAATTATAAGTATTATTTCCTTCTTCATAGCCTTTGGTTAGCCTGGCCCTTGAATTTGAAATGACACGGATGATGGCTGCTTGATGCTGCTCGAGTTCTGCCTTGCCCTGTGGAAGAATTGTCTCCTCCTACTGTATTAATTTAGCATGCTACACTAAGAGACAAGCTGCCAGGCTTTACTTAATTTACTTTGGTTCTCCTTCAGAGAGTTCGTATTCTTTGCATTTTAAGTTCCCTGGATAATAGGATGTTTCCGGCTTAAAGCTGCATGGCACCTTCCCATGCCGTTTGGTGCCAGCACAATTCTGTATTCTGAGTTGCTCAGTCAAGGTTGCAACATCCTGATATTATTGTCGCCAAAAAAAAATAGAATTAGAAAATTTTGTTCTTAGATAATGGAAGTGCTTAAGGAATTGACCTTACCAACAGTTATTGATCATAGAGCGTGGCTGGAACTAGCTGATCTTTAAATCTCCTTGCAAACTAAACCATTCCATGATTCTATATCATCTGCCTTTGGGGCGACCATAGTGTTGGGCACTACAATATCAAAAAGACATTCAGCTATTAGAAAGTGTCCAAAGGAGGACCACAAGGATTGTGAAGGGACATCCAGGCAAGTATAACTTATTTCAACCTCAGGATAGGGTCATCTGATTTTTTCTCAACTCAGTATTGCAGCTAATCTATTTCTTTTTGCTTTCTGGTAATTCTTTAAGTCACAACTGCATAGCATGCACATAAAATGAACTGATTTGTAATTTTAATGTGTCATGTATAGTGTGCCCAACTCTATGCTGTTATGCTTAGGGCTAAGTGCATTTTCAAGATACAAAAGTAAAATATCTGAGATAAGGCTAATATAAAGAAGGGGGAAAAATTCAAATAATGACTGCTGATCCATAGTCTGTCATCCAAACCTAATAGATATTTTCAGTCTCATGAATATATTCTTTGTAACTCTTAAATAGTACTAAATCAGTCATGAAGATTATAAATTGAGAAAGTGAAATGCACTAATGCAGTGTTTTAAATTTTCATAGCCTTTTGAGTACTTATGTGACCTTTACAAGATAAAATAAGCTTATTAGGTTTAGTATGTGCAATTCAACACTCAGGTCAACTTCCAGGACTAATGAGAGAAGGACAAAGTGAATTTTATTGATCTCTTGGATGCAGTTAACTGGTAACTTGGCATTTGTGTGCCCCCTTGTGCATTCAGACATTGTGAGTTCACTTCTGTAGAAGCACAGTGGTGTTTACTGAGTCTCTAGTTGAGCACCTCATGGCTTTTTCCTACAGGTAAAATGGTTATGGATTAGAGGAGACTTTACAATTAGAGGATAACCTGATATTGCCCTGAACTTTCCTGTTCTCATTTAGTACAAAGGAGAAAAAAAGACCTCTGTGTTTTTAAATCAAGGGAACTGACCTATAGTTCACTTGAGAAGCTCTACTGATGGAAAAGAGGTTTCGATTTTAATGTGAATCAGCATCTAGGTAATGAATCTATGAATCATGCAAGTACTTAATGGTTAAATTTATGATATTGCTGGGATTGTGGAAGCTTCTTGAAACAGCAGAGTGACAGGTTAACAATCACTGTAACTTTCTCAAGAACAGTTGATCAATCAAATTGTACAGTGTCTGCAAAATGAATCATACTACTTAGCCTCACACATTGTGAGATGTTATTGGTTATCATGAGGTCTTTACTGTTTACGTACTCTCAATTTTTCTTGTTTCTATGATATTCACTGTCTGATAATTCAGTTTTTGTCAAGTCTTTATGATGGGTTTACTGGTGAAGTGTCACACGAGGTTCATTAATTGTTTGTTTCTCTTCTTAGATAAGATCATAACGAAAGCATATGCATAGAGTATGTCCAGGTTTTCTAGCTATGTACAGAGGCAACAGCTGTGAGCATCTCATCTTAACTGGCATGGGTGCATTTATTCTGCTGTTTTAGTTTGTATTCTCTTCCTGCTTTATGTCCATTTAAATATTAGGACTTGTATGCAATTAAAAATCTAAATAGTGGGCCTTTTAGTGTTGTGACAAAACAAGAGTGGAGTGTGTCTGTGTTTTGTACCATCCAAAGTTACAAATGTAGGTATGCACCAGCACAAATAGCAGTGTATTGCAGGAAGCTGAAAAGCTGGTGATAATGAATGTGACCTGCTGTGCAGTGTTACTGAATTCTTGAGAGAATAAAATGCTGCTTAAATATCTCTAATTGCCAAGGCTTCTCTTTTGCTGAGAAGTGCAGTGTGCTTTGAGGAATGGATAGCCTAATATTTGCCATCCTGGAGGATGTTTAGTGGAGAGTGCTCTAAATGCTAAATAAGAATATCTGTCTCACTCTTAGACCCCATACCCTCAGCTGTGTGTTTATCTTCTTATTTTTCAGCTTCACGTTTTCAGCACTAGAAGATTTGAGAATTTTAAAACTTCATTTTATTAGAACAATAATCAGATGTAAATATATTACTTTGTGCACAGAATAATACTCCTTTTGCAGTGCAGACCATTCTAGAAAGAGGAAGCAAGTCAAAATTTTGGCCAAAAATATGGTTGAGCTGAGCCGTGCAAAGTGTTGTGAACAAACTGAGCCATTAAATTTACTTGCTAGTTCAGGCCAGCACAAGAAATAGATCTAGAGGCTATAAATAAACTACAAATAATTTACAGTTCACCATCGTGTTTTCTCCATTCTTCTACATATTTTAATCCTTTCAGAGCAAAGGTGCTTTAGCATGTGGGTGATTTCAATTTGGTATTTATTGCTCAGAAGATGATTGGCTTGCTGATACTGTGCATTCTTGTTTACTAAGAATAATGAAAAAACTTCTGGTTGCTAGATAATTGCCTGATAAACCTACAGGTTTGATAATGCTGGGGTTTTCTGGTCGTTTTTTGGTAAGTTTGGGGTAGGGTTTTTGGGTGATGGGTTTTAGTAGCTAGTGACATAGCTGGCCTACAGAGCTCATGTCTTTTAAGTGAGACTTAAAGGTTTCAATTAAGTGTTTCTGGTATTTTATATTCTGGCCCTGGAGTCAGACAGTTGCAAAGGGAAGGGAGCCTTATGTAGAGAAAGGAGACAGACTTTTTCAGACTCCTTCTTTGAACAGGCAATGTAAAATTTTTTAGGTGAACCATCAAATAGAGAAATCTATCAGAATTAAGATACAGCTTTATAGGAGAAGAATCTTCACTTAAACTTGAGAGCTATTTTCAATCCCCAGGGATATCAGTTTATTTTATTTTGTATTTTAATGATACCCCTTGGGTTGCATTTCCTAATAGCACATTCTCTGAAGAAGTTGTTTCTTAATGCAAATGCAATGATGATAAAATAGTAAGAGGGTCTTTAAGGCAATAATAATATATAAGATGTATTAGACATTCTGACTATTTTTTTATTGTCTATGTAAGTTTTCTATAGATATTGTTTCTGGTTGCTTTCCAGATGTTCTGAAATGCCCAGAGGCCTGAAAAATACTGTTTTGTTCTAAGGTTGAAAACTAGTCCTGTTACCAAGTTATCTGCTCATTTCCTAATACTGCCAGAAACTGCAATTAAAAGTATAAAGTGAAACAAATTAGTAAATATGTTTTTTTATAAGAGTATGTTGAGCGAGAAAACAGAAGTTAAAAAACACCCTTTCATGCAGTCATACGCTACATCCGAGGAGCTAGTTCTGTTTGAGCAAGTCATACTGAAGCAAATGCTCAGTATTTGTGCAATTTATATCTAGTACAGCTCACAGTAAATGTTTTAGGATGCTTTTGAAATATGGAATAGAATGTACCTATTTAAAATCCACAGAGGAAATCATTACAGCTAAGCTAACGATTAATGTTTATTGCTATACTGTTTATTAATACTGGATTTATTCAAATTAAATTAGGTTGATGGTCTTCACAGATAATTTAAATAAAGTTCCATATGAAAGTGTTTATACAATTTTAATACACGTTTAATTAAATAAGTGCATCTAAATATTAGTGTAAATTTGAGGAACTGTTCAGAAACTCATCTAAAGGAGAAAGATGTTAAGTCATAGATATTTCTTAATTTTTGGACGCAGTTACATCCATTTCTTCCCTTAGAAATTTTTTCTCTTATACCTATCAAAATCTCATGGTCCTCTCTTTTTGCTCCTTGTTGGCCAAGCATTAGGAATCATTGGGTTCTCATTTTTGGCATGGAAGATTTGTTAGTGCTTGAAAAATTTGTGTTGTCCATTTAGTCTCCTTACCTTCAGCCTCATTCTCTGGAGCTGCTTCAGTCCCTTCAGTAGTGTATATCAGTTTTTCATAGGGTGACCACCAAGACACTCCAGCATCTCAGATTATGTGCCATTACATAATTTGGTGCAAATTAGCCAACAGCTTCTCGCTTTAATGTAATTTTCATTCAGAGCTGCTTTGGGCTGAGTGTTGAAACAACAGAGATGTCTGAGCTAATTTAAGTGTCGGGGAAAATCTTTTTCATGCTTCAGGGCCTTCAAGCATATCCAGGCCTCAAAACTCAAAGCAAGTGCTGTGTCTTTTTGATCCTGTGATTTTTCTATTGCATTGTGGGCAAAACCTCTCAGTCAAGCCTGCTCCATGGGCTAAAGTCTGTTGGAATAGTTGATTTGTATGTAGCTGGGTTCTTTTTTTTGCTTCTCACATATCCAGCCTCTGTCTCTGCACTCGCATAAATATTTTGGTTATCATGATATCAACATGTATGTCTGTATATATACTTATTTGTATATATGTTAAGTGCTGTTTACAGGAAGGTCTGTAAATTTCAAAAATGAAAAGAGGGCTCATCTAAAACATGGGATGTTATAATTTAAATAAAACAAACCAGACAAATTATTAACATGGTTCCTTTCTACCTCTATCTTGTGTTCATATCAGAAAAGCAGACCAAGTTACATATGAGCTTTTCAACATGGCAAATACAGGCAACGTGACATCTGATATAGATTTCCAAAGCTCCCTTTTGAATTATGGACTGAGCTATTTCTGCTAGCTGCAACTAGTTACTGCTCTGAGAACTTTCCCTCTAATTCAAATAGAAGAAAGAAGGAAATATGGAAAGCAAGTACAGTGAGAAGCATGGGATGGGGGAAGAAAAAATTGAGAAAGTCTGTCCTGAAGATAATTTGTTCTCTTTTCTTTCTCAAGTCTGAGGGGATTTGAGTTTCTCAAAGTTATCTTCGTTTCCCTCAAGCAACCAGATTGTAGAGCATTCTTTTAGTGTCATTGTTGCCTATAGCCATCTTGTTTTAATGAGCAGTTTGAAATCTTTGGGATGAGTTGAACTGTTAGCTCCTAGAAGCTTATCAAGTCTAGAACTGAGCTGTCAAAGTGTTTTAAAGACAGCTCTGGAAGATGAAATACAACAGTGGGAGTGAGCAGTTAAAAGCAGTTCCCTGCTGCTTTCTTACAGCTATTTGGTTTTTCTTTTCATTATTTTTTTGTATTATTAATAGAAGTAACTAAGAATTAAAAGGAACAAGAGATAATCATGAGGTTTTGCTAAGTGTAATTCAACTAAGTTGCTGCAGTATCTTTTTCGTGGTCTGAAATACATCTGGGTTGAAGAGTTCAGGTTCACATTTGCATACAGTGTGTTTGACTGTTGACTCTGAATTTAATTTCTGACAGCACTAAATGCCTTAATGGAATACAGACGTCAGAGCAGAGACTGCTTGCTTTTAACAGCTCATCCTAGGAGGCACACAACCCCAGAGTGAAGCGTGTAGTAAAACACTTAAAGGCTGATCCGGTTTTGTTTCCTGCCATTCTTTCGAAGGGAAAGGAAAAGTGTGTTACCGTGTACTACTGGGTCCTTAGGGCTGCACTGTCCTGTGATTGTATTAAGCCTGATCTGAATCCAGAGACCAGTGATAAAAATGGTTTGGAAAAAAAAATCAGAAGTCTAGACTGAAAGATCTAAAAATAATTTGAAACAAAAAGAAGGGAATGTAGAATTTCTATGCCAAATTACATTTTTGGTTTTGATTCTTCTTCTTTACATTGTGAGCCTAGATGGTGTAGATTATTTTAAAGGGCTTTTTTCTTACAGTTTTTCTCAGTTCTTTTGCTGGAGATCTTCCTAGTGCTCATATCTCCTTTGGCCCTTAATCACAAGGATTTCCTTCCAACTGCTCTGCCAGATGTCTGAGTTAAATGTGTTCACCAAAACAGAATATTTAAAAAAAAATCTGAGCAAAAGTAACTTTTTTGCTTATTAAATCATATATTACTGCTTCATAGTTCTGAAGACATAATTCTTATTAGGTTTTCAATCCTTATTTGTCTGAGGGGGGTAAAAAAGTACTACAGAATTTTTTTTTGAGGCCTGTGTCTTTCCAGAGACACTAATTATTGACTTGCTTTAAAATACAGAAATATATAAATCATTTACTGCTTACTACTTCTGTATATCACTCAGACATCCATGTAAAAAAAAAAGTGGGCAGATCTTTCCCAAGGAATTTTTTCAGCTTGCAAGTACCATCAAGGTTAGACATGCACTAAGCAGACTTGGCCCTCAGAGTTCTTAAAGATAGGGTAGACAAGAATAATTTTTAAAATTATTTTTCTTCATTGAAAAGTTTCTTATTTTAGTATTTCTTGTCAGTCCAAATTGGAAGAAAATAGTAAATGGCAGGGAAAAGCATTTTGAGGTAATCAGTAGAGAATATAGTGTTCTCTTGAGATGTGAAGGATTCAGCTCCATAATCAGGTCTTTAGCACTGTCTTAACAAGAATTTTCATCCTGGGCTTCAGAAACTTTATTGACAGATTGATGTCCAAACAAAGGCTTTAAATCTGGAGAACAGGCACTTTTTGGGGAAAACACATTATTTGAAATACTTTGAGACATAGCAGGAGAGTACTATCAATACAACTAAACTAATCAGAGCAGATGATAATAATTTGTGTGTTACTGCTGCTCATGTCAAGATTTAAATCCAGGGTACTGTTGCCGTCAGGTGCTCTTAATAGATTAAACCTGGTTGGAATTTCAAAACATTTGTTGGATTTCCAGGTTAAAGTGCAGCCAGTGTCATTAAAAATCACTGAGCAGTTGTATTTTGGCTTGTAGGGAGGCAGAGTGCTTCACTGTCAGACTCTGGAGGTTATGTCAACTCCCTGCTGGCCTCTTGTCATGGAAGAGCACCTGTAAAACCTTTGTCAGAAGCTGAGCTCCCCTCAGTAGTGTCTGTGGGACTGCTAGAGAAGGTATTAATGCTGTCCAGATTTGGATCCAGACAAACTGAACCTTCTGTCCCAGGTGTGGAAGCTGTAGATGCTGGTGTCCCTGTCCATCCCTCTTCTGTGGTGCTTTGCATGTTGAGGAATCCGTTCAGTGCAGGTAGCTCAGGGTGCAGCTGCAGGTTCAGCTCTGGGGGCAGGAGCCTGAGCCCCAGGCAAGAGGCCATGGAGTGCTGACCCTTTGCAGAACAAAGGGCACAGAGACCTGTGGCCCAGACACTCAGGCACAGGAGCTGGTGATTCCAGACTTTCTGCCCTTAGACTGTGAGGGTGCAAAAACCCAGGGGCTCCTTTGTTCTGGGTCCCTCCTTGAGGAGCCAGATCAAGCTGTTATTTTGTTATGGTGCGATAACTAAATTATTTTAAGGATCTGGATGCCTGAGACTGTGCTCTGGGAAACCTGGGATCAAGTCAGTAAGGAAACCTGGTGTTGTGAGTGCGGGGTGTATAGTTGTGAAAGGGCCTCAGTCCCATCTCAGATGGTGTGAGAGTGGCTGCCAGAAGGACTCCAGGATGGTCAGAAAGGGAAGCTTCCTTAATGCTGCCAGCTGTGGGAGCTTCATATCAGCCCTGGATGGTTACCGACTTTCTAGCTTTTTCAACTGTTTGTCATGTTCTTCCAGAAAATTTTCTGTTTCCCTGTCCATCTTTATGAGAGAATAACAGAGAATCTACCAACAGTGTTGGCATCAGAAAGAAATGAGCTTCAAGACACAGCTCTATGTTATTTTCTCTCTTCGGTTAGTATTTTTTGAAAGCTATCAGAAACATTCTCACAGCTTTTCTCAACCTAAAATTTAGCCTGTCAGTGTGGCCATACTGAAAATGAATAGGAAAGAAAAAAATACCCACAGCACAAAACCACTCAATACATAAGAGGAAAAATGCAAACCCTGTACAATAGAAAAGCAGAGTTTATCAGTATAAAAAACACAAGAGTCTTGTTTGTTTCACACTGTCTCTTTGAACTTCTTGAAGAAAGGTTTAACAACTGTCGCTGTCATTTGAGTCAGTTTGCTGACATTTTGCTGAAGGAACCAAGAAAACAGATCTCAGTAATAACTCTGACTTTTACTTCCCTCTGTGGTAGTACAAGGGGTATCATCATCTAGTGTTTAAGGCTTTTGGCCCTCACCAATAGCACCTTTTTTCCTACTTGAAAAGAACGTGGATTTTTTTTGTTGTTGTAATTAAAATATACCAGTGTTCAACCAGGGTAATGATTCTTCAGAAATAAACAAGTTGCCTCACCTGCAAAGTTCAGTACACTATATGATAGGATTTTTTTTTTTTTTCCCAGTGGTCTTCCTTATATCCATGAAAACTGTAGAATATCAGGGAGCCAGCTACCTTAGGAAATGTACTTGGAGCTTTACAGTTCTAATTATGGCAGGGGCAAGCATCATCATTTGGATTGGGAAGCAAGTATAAGGGCCATGGCTTATCTCTGAAGAGTAGAAAAAAGCATTTTTCTTTTCATCATCCCAATGGACAGCTCTGGTATTTTAGCATTCCAATGCTACAACGAGTTCCATCCAGCAATCCTTTTATTACCCTGTTGGTTTTGTGTACAGTCACACAGAAAACAGCCACAGGGTGACATTTTTACCATATTCATGCAGAATTAATGCAGATTTAGAGAAGAATATTTACACAAAGAAGAGCCACGTTCTAAGATTATATTCTTCATTTTGGATCATTTATTTCTTGTTAGGAGGTACTGTTCAGCCAAATTTTACTTACTGTTCAGGGAACAGATGTTTGTCTTGCTGCCTAAGACTCTAAGCTGTATTTTTGAGCTTTGCAGGTGAGGATTCATTGTAGTAATATTAACTGCCACTTACACATGCTAATTACAGAGCCACATAAGTTTCAATAGGATACAGGCCTCTTTGCTTTATGATGCATAGCCTCACAACTGAGGTTCTTTGGTTTATGTTAATACAATTAATAGGCCTTAAATACATGCAGATTATGATCCCACTTATGACACCAAATAATGTTAGGATCTGGTAATTAAAAGATGTCTCTGTCCCAATTAAGGTGCAGATGATACTACGTGCTAAAGTCAGTAGTATGGATTTTATTTAACAGTAAATGTAAAGGTTGGGGAGGAGGAGAGACAGGGTCGGGGCAAAGAGAGAGAGAGCATCAAGTTAAGTAGAAAGATGGTCACTACCACGTGAGTGCTGCAGTGTCCTCATGGCCCTTCTTCTGCTCTCAGTGGTCAGTTTGCCAAGGTAAGAATTCTTGTCCAGAGAGGTTACCTAAATCTATCTCACCAGGTCTGGCATCTTCCTGTTGTTGCTGTCTGCATTTTCCTCATAGTGGAATTTTGTCTGGTGTGCTAATTGTGCTAATTCCAAACCTTTTCCTTCAGTGTAGGCCTGCTTGCTTTTCTTTTTTAATGTGATAAGATACCAACATTCTGACACTGGCTTTCCAGGGGAGCATATGTAGGAGTATTTCTAGGGAGACCACCATGATCTGGATAACCCAGCCATAACCATTCTTAAATTGTTTGTATATATTATGATGAAGATTTACACACTCATCTGAGCTGTAAGGTGAAAAAAAACACATCCTCATTAAATTTTGAACTGCATTCTCTTAACCCTTTACTATAAGATTTTTTTTATTTATAAACTTCATTTTTCTTGATATAGAAACCCTTTTGAAGTGCTTATTATGTTTGAGTGAATCCTGCAGTTTTCCCCTCCTAGAGTTTGCATGCATTCTGCAATGAAGAAAGGGACATGAGCTGAGTTTTGTGCTGGTATTTTGTGTTTGGCAGGTAGCAGGTGTTTGCTTTACTCTTGTATTTCCCATTTTTCCAAAATATATTTCAAAGGGAAAGACCCATGACACAACAGCATATTTAACTTGAAAATAAAGGCCTTTTTACTTTGCTAATAAAGCCTATGAGAGAAACTGGAAATGCTGTGGTTTTCCCTTGCTCTAACCTGTAGGAAAAGCTCTTAATCTGTGTGTGAGCTGCCCTGAAACTCCCTAGTTTGGTGAATGTGAAATGCCAGTCTTCTGGCTGCACTTGTTTTTTGGTTTTTGTTTATGTTTATTTTATTCTTTCAAATGGAAGATGAAATACTGTATGGTTAGAGATCATAAATGAGGTATACTATTTATTGTAAGTGGACGACAGTAACTTGATATTTTAGAATTATTCTGTAGGAAAAGATAGCCATAATAAGCTTTATGTGGTTGAAGAACAGCAGAATCTGATCGTGTATTATTTACAGTTTATTATACAGAACCACTATAAGCAACTGAATTCAAAGAACAAATCTTTTGCACCTAAATCATTGACATCAATTTATAGTTTTCATTTTTATTTGGATTAAAGTAAACAATATATTCTAGCTAATTACACAAGTTACAGTGTAAGATTCTTGAGTGCTTAGCAGAGGAGACTAATTCTGACTATATTTTCATTTTTTACACTGCTAAAACAGGAATGGAGGATTACTTAGTCTGAGAAAATTACCTTCCCTGAGGCTTGTGAAAAAAAAGCATTCTTCAATGTGGCAAAGCTTGTCTTGTCTTGAACATAAATTATACAGTTTGGTAGACTGATGAAAGTAGCAATATGTAAGCATTTGCCATTTTTCATTATTGGGGTTGAATGACTGGTTAATCGTGCTCAGTTGCTTTTTTGTATTTTTTTTCTTTTGCTTTTAAATCTGACTTCCCTTTTAAGATTACTACAACATTAATTTATGATATATAATTCTCTCTTTGTGCCTTTAAAAAAGGTGTTTATAAACACTAGTAGAAAGTAGTACTTAAAGGGATGCTGACAAAATCTTGTCATTTTCAAAAAGATCAATTTCACAGTGGTTTCAGAAACTGCATCTGATCGTGGGTCACCATGCCAATTTTGTTGTGTTCTTACAAATGGAATTTCATGTATTTTATCTCTTGCTGTGTTGTTTAAAATAATAATATACCAAAGAAAATGAAAGCTGGCTTCCTGACTCAAAAGAGAGGTGTAGCGATTTCTGCATATGGATCTATATGCAAGATTCAGAAAGTTAATGGAAGGTATAAAAGCATAACCATATCTAAAAATAATGATGGAGAAAAAAAATGAGGTGATGCAATGTGTTGAACATTATCCTATCACTAAAGAAAATCTATTCAATGCAGTGTGTTGGTAAGTTAGTGACTGTGACTAACTTTTAATACATATTCAAACTTTTCCTTGAACTGGACATCAGAAAAGAGAGAATTGTTGTTGCCTTAGTCTAGAAACAAAAACCTTTATTTCTTGAGCTAGAAGGTATTCCTAGTAATTTAGACTCTCCAGTCTCAGGATCCCAGGACATCTTTAGGATTTATGAATAGACAATGGTGTGCCGTGTCGGTTGAAGTTCTCCTTGTGTGCCTTAATGCACCTTACAGGTCTCAGTCTCATTCTATTCCATACAAAGGGAAAATAGTTTTAAAGCAAGAGCACCAATATATTTTTAACTCAGAGCAATTCACCTTTTAAGTCGTTTGAGGCTTGGTAAACTACAGTCAGCATCAGGTTGGATTTCATTTAGAGTAAAGAAAAAACCCCTAAAATATCAGTTAGTGCTTACTACAGAATCCAGCCAATTGCAAGATGTCTCAATTTCAATAAGAAAACTGATGGTGATGAAAACCACATAGAAGCCAGGAGGGGTTCCAGCAGAAATCTTCCCCCACTGAGAGGAGGTACCATCAGAAACTTGGTTTCTTGCTAATACTTGTTCTGTATGCTTGACCACTGTTTTGAATGATTGCAGCGTATTCTCTGTAAGCATCCAAATTGAATCCTGGCCAATTTCCTTCACCTGTGTGTTCCTCTAATCTGTGAGCCCTTTTCTGGAACTGGTAGGCATCTGCATCTGTAGCCTTGACCTCTCATTCTTCTGAGTGGAAAAACCTTGCTTTCAGTTCCTTGAAACCATTATATGACCTATTGATGCAGAGAACAGAACATGCAATCATGAGACTCTATGTTTCTCAGGCAAGGAAAAAGTTCCCTAAAGGTGCCAGGGCGCTCTACTCTTGATGTTCAGTAAGATTTTTAACCCAGGAGCAGCCAATTTCAGATCTTCCGTGTTTGCTCTAAATGACCAACTAAGTTTTTAAGTAAGAGAGGTGTGAGGTGGTCATACTGCCACACCTACTCTGGACAATGATGCAAAACGGATAAAAACCAAAGCCTGAAAGAATCTAACACTGTGGAGATATTCCCCAAAATCTTTCTTGGAAGACCTGACTTAGGGGAATCAAAGCAGCAGTGAGCTTGCATTGCTGTGGAACAGAAATGCATCTCTTGTAGCTACTCAGTCTTGTCTGGAAACAGAGATAAGGTAAATCAAAGGAAGAGGAGAGTGAAAAATGAGCCTAAATCAAATGAAAGAGATTAAATTTTGTAATTTAGTCCTTACTGGAAGATAGCTGTGTAAAAAAACAAAGTTTCTGAAAAGTATACTCTGCAAGAAATCCTTCACATTAGAATTTCTTATGTTGATCTCAACTGTCTTGTGTATGCTGGCTCAGAGGAGCCTTTGGCACAGAAACTATTTAGCATGCAGTATTGATCTGATGGTTAGAGGTGCTGGGTACCCAGGATCTCACACAGGAAAGGTGAATGGAGCAGATCTCAAATGGCTGCTTAAAACTGCTAGTGAACATGCCTCACTTGAGAAATCAGAGCAATACTGATTTTAGTAAGACTATGTACATGTTATCCTTTCTTCTTAGGAAATAAAAATCTTGTCACACCTATCACACATGGGGCAGAGCAAGGGAAGAGTTTCAGGTTCCAAGTATGAGGGATTTTGGAAAACAACAGTAAACATATTTACAGATGAAGGTGTTTTGTAAGGAAAAATGCAAGAAGTTTCTACATGCTGTGGTGCAATACTTCAGAGGTTATTTGGTAACAAAGGAGATAATTTGAATGCTCAAATCAGCCTTATGCCTGATTTCATTTGGGTTAATCTGTCTTGGAAGATGTATATTCTGCCTTGGTACCCTGTACTGGGGCTAAAGGCTGACTGACCTGCTATTAATTCAGTCTACCTATGTTAGTACACTGTCATAAAACCATAAGACTTTAGGTTCTTGATTACAAAGGTTAATATTGTTTGGCTTTCAATTAGCAGCTGTTGAGTTAGAGAGGAATCTAAAAGCTTGTCTTCAAAAGCAGGTTGACTTTTGCAAGCTTAGTGATACGTCTAGGATTTTTCAACACAATTTGTTCACAAATGAGTGGAGGTGGAATTTACACAACCCAGATTGTCCAAGCTGATGACATAAATTCTATTAGAGCAGCATGCCCCCAGGAGGATAGAAATATGTCAATTTTTAATCTCTACTGTATGCTGGAGGAGTAAGGGTCTGGNTAAGATGACTTAGAAATTTTCTCATCTGATCACTCCTTCTCTTCTGACTAGAACCTTTTGTTCTTTTCTGGAATGAACCTTCATAAACTTGGGCTGAAAAATTCCCACTTGGAATCAATGTTTGTAAAGCAGTGCCACAACACAGCCTCTTGGCAGCCAGAAATAGCTGTGAGTACTAACCTTTAATGGATTGAGGAAAGTCAAGGAGTATGCTTCTAATGACATCAACAGAATGTTGTCTGGAAGCCTCTCAGGAGGTTATGAAATGGTACCTGATGGGCAGGCTTCAGTGGTAGGTGAGCGCTTTGGGCAATTTTGTCATCATGTTTGCTGTGTGCTGTTCTTTGCCATGTTAACTTAATTAATGTCTGACACATTGAGGGGAATTACACTGACTGATCTGCAGCCTGATTCAAAGCCCAGTGAAGCTAATGGGGGTCTTTACACAGGCATAAGTTGATTTTTAGTTTTCAGATGCTCTTCACCGCATATTGTAATTGCATATTGTATTGTTCTCAGAAAAACGACATCTCTGACATAATTGCATATCTGTGAAATAATAGAAATTTTTGCTGTTGCACTTGGGACTGTTTGATTTCAGTCTTACTGCAGTACTTCTATTTAAATTAAAGTAGACTGTTTAATGATGCAAAATGCTACATTTAAATCCTTCTGGAATAAGTAAAACTTCTACTGTACTTTCCTAAGTCTTTATATAAAAATCTTTGGAACTAATTTAATTATTAATGCCTGATACTGAAACAATTGAACTAACTTGTAATATCAGATTAGCAGTGCTGCTGGATGTCATAACAGTAATTATTGCAGGTAAAAATCTTCTGATAATACAGCAAGTTTGCAATCACTAGAGGTTCATACATGGGGCAAGTCTAGCCTAATGCATTTCTAAAGAAGAAAACTGATAACTGTGCCACTAAAGCTTTTCTGATTTTAGGTATTGAATGATGAGTAAGCAGATGTGCTGGAAATGAGTCCAAGGTGAGGTTTTCTGAATTCTCACTTTGATAGATTCATTTGCATTCCCTTGGAATAAGGACATTTACACATTTACTGATTTTCTTTCGCTAGACAAATCTGAGGTCAAAGCAAATTCTACCTCAGTGTTCCAGTGATGATGAAAAGGTGGTACTTAGCCCACAGTTCTTCATGTACCTATCTTCATACAATTTATGTGAGATTGGAAATTGACTATTTTCAGAAGCCTTTGGAAAAAATATTATTTTCTTCTTTCAAAAAATAGGGCCAAGATATAAATGCCGATCTATTCTGTTCTTATTGCCACTTGCACACAGCCAATCCTAATTTATTCATATTGATTTAAATCTGATGTAGGTTTTTGAATTGAGTTGATTTATACTGATAAAGTTTTCTCTTAACATTTGCACTCCTGTCTTGTAACATCTGTTTACTTCTCCACTTTCTTAGTTGTGTTTAGGCTGCAAGAAATTGGGTATAGGAGGAGCCCAGCAATTAGGGTTTGGCATGGAAAAGAAATAGGCAATTCTATCGGTAATTATGCAGCTGGAAACCAGGGAAACTGAAGTCCCAATTTCTATTAAATATATTTCTTTTAAAGAAGTAACTCTAAAGATATAACTGAGAGTGAATGTTTGGGATGCAAAGTAGAAAACATACAGAAGTGATTAGATGAATTTTGTTACTTTTTTCCTATTTCATTTTTAACCATTGTATTTATATTCAAAAGGCCTTATAGGTATGATTGAAAAACATGCTTCTGAGAGACTGCAAGGGAATGCAAAATCTTAGCAGATTAAGTTAGGAATATATGGGAGATGGTGTGGTAAATGCAGTAGAGAAAAAAATTGGAGCTAAGGCTGGAAGGGAAAATTAGGAGGTGAGAAGAAAGAATGCAAAAAAGGACCCAGGGCTTAGTGAACAGAACACTGAAAAAGAGATCAAAGAAGAAATTAAGAAGGCCATTTAAAAAGATCCACACTTGATTGCGTTGTAGTCTCAGGTCACATAACAAGTTTCTTTCCAAGACATTTCCCACAGGATGGAAATTGTGGTATTTTGTAATTGGTCCTGTTACCCAGTTAGCAAGTTAAAGTTGAAGCACATGGCTGTGAAAACCTCCCAAGGGGAAGTTGTTCTTTTGCTTCCTAGCTCTGCAGTAACCCAGAAATTTGAGAGTGTTTTGATCAATAAAAATTTAAAAGTATATTTGGGGTTGTTATTTGTTTTGTTTCTTTTAAAAATAATTTTTCCTGTGCCCTGATAAGTGCAGAATGCCCTGTCCAGTCTTTTAATACTATTCAAGGTACTTGTCAAGGAACTCAGCCTTGTCAAGTCATTTCATTCTTCCCTAGTCATAAATTTCTGGTGTTTGAGGTAAAATGGGATTAAATAATCTAGTAAATCTATCATACTGCAGTGTCATCATCAGAAGAAGCATAAGGCTGAGAAGCAGGAATAAAATCTAAAAATCATAATATCCTTGCTGATGAGGGGTAGCCTGTTGAGTCCTGTAACCTTAAGTGACCATTATCTTTTCCTTGGAGAGCTAATGTTTATTCAACTTCTGTCTGTCATGTTTAAGAGATCTTGCAACTTAGAAAATGTTTTCTGTTTCTGCAGCTTCCCAAGGTTTCCTGAAACAGATTGATAGGCCTCTGTTTTCATCTTGTTTTTACTCTTTTGATCCCACTCTTCTTAACATCATTTATTTCCTGTTTGATTCCCTGTCATTCCA
>VZTN01001037.1:28788-52088 GCA_013400515.1 Erpornis zantholeuca | reverse complement strand
TCACATGTGACATAAAATAAAATTCACATTTTTTACAGGTACTGTTCTGCTGACTAGAGGAAAACAAAACCTTGATCTTGGTTCCCAGAAAGTTAGTAGCTGGAATTATTTCAGATTATATTCAAGTTTTGTTAAAGAATAAACCTATTTTTTCATTATAGTGGAAGTTTCCTTGTTCTCTTTTTACCACTTTTGTAAATAAATAAGAAAATTTTCTCAAAATGATCAGTTGCCTACAACTGGTTGCTGTCAAAATCCTTCTCTCTCACTTTGGCTGACTTCTCACAACCTTAAATTGATCAGTAAAGATCATGCAGGAACAAGATTTATACCTCCACAAGTATCGCTTCTGGAATTTTTTAATTCATATTCAGGTCTCTAAATTGCAACTTTAAATTTGGACATGGTTAGTGAGCATTTTTTCTTGGTTGGTTTGTTGGCTTTTAATATATATGAATTTAATTTTTATTTTCTTTTTCTACTTTCTAGCTTACATTTTTTTCCTGATTTAAATGAGGTCTTAAAATTAAAAAAAAAAAGCCTTTGTCTAAGTTATTCAACTTCAAGTCTGTTCAAGTTAGAATGATTTTGAAGGCATTTAAACACATTTTTTTCACCTTCAGTTGAGAGACACTTCAGTTAAAAAAAACCAATAAAAATCCAAACCAAGAATACAAACCAAAACCTACAACCTCTCCCTTTAAAACTCTCCAACCAAATAAAGCAAACTAAATCTCTTCCAAAGAATTCTTCAGATAAAGTGGGATGTATAATAATGGCATCCTTACTGTTATTTTAATATCACTGTTCCAAGATTATATGTGTTAAGTGATAGAAATAAAGATAGGTACTTTGAATAATCAGGTTTTTATTAGATTTTTCTAATTTTGACAGGCAACTAATTATGGAGTGTCTGAACAAGTCACTCCACATCTGCTTAATATTGCTTAATCTCTAAAATGGGAAAGTAATTATTCACTTGCATATGGCTTTTTATAAGTTGTTCTTGACAGATGATAACTTAAACCAAACACACAGTTCTAGGTCTCACTAAAAAATTCTAATGCCAGGGCTAGTTTCTCAAAAGTATTTGTGATCTTGGGGAGATTAAAGTTTATTAAAGTCCAACTGTGGACCCGGAGGTTGACATTATGGAAGCCACTGGAAGAAGCACCTGTTCTTCATTCTTCAGAGTTTCTCTCTTAAAATCAGAAATTCTGTCTTGATTTAAAAAAAAAAAAAAAAAGTGCAGACATTTATTGCACCCTGGAAACAGCTCTTTAGCAGAACTTGAGCTTTTAATTGACTTGCAGTGAGGCTTTGGGAAATGCAAATTCACAGGCATTTCATATGACTGTTATAATTTTCAAAGGGCTTTGTATTTCTGGAGAACTGAAGGGTTATTAAAACAAAGGGTGAAGTTAAATTGCAGCATAGAGTTGAGGAAATTTAAAGCAGGATTTTTGGGTCATATTCTAATGTGTCTCATGTAGGAAGACATTAACCTTTTCTTACTCTCCACTTCTTATTTCGCCTGTTCTGAAATGGAAACATCATTACAATAATTTATTGGGTGAAATTTTTGAAATAAGAATTTTGTCAGCTTGTCTGAGAGATATTTTCTGAGAATCTGTTTTTTAGACACACATGTAAATGATGAGTTGAGAAAGTAAAAAATATTCTATCCAACTTGAATAAGAAGTACAAAGATGATATGGCACCACCTTCTATAGAAAGTGACAAAGAATTTAAGTATTCGACATCCTTGATCATGAAGGCACTTTGAGCCCATAGTCCTGAATATTTACAAAGAACGTTTCAGAGCCACAGGGGTTGTCCTTTTGCCAAAATGATAAAAAAAATATAATTAAGAAGAATGACATTAGTTCAGGAAAATCTGTACTGAGAAGTAAATAAGAACCATATTAGTAGAAACAGGGTAATTCGTACCATGTCTTAGAAAGTGGCTATTTCTTGGGTAATTTTGAATGTGGTTTTTGTGTTGCAATTGGAAACTGATTGCTTCCAGATTTTTTACTCTCTGTGAAATAAGAGTGAAAGAAGTTACATATGTTAATTTTTGACTGGAGTGTAAATTGCCCTCTACAAGACAGTCCTGTCCTGTCTTGCAAGAAAATGGACTGTTTGGTTGCTCCCATTTCCATTCAAACACTGTGTGTGTGTAAATTTGCTAAATGTCTCTCCTCCAGCAGAATAGAAAAGCTGTTTAAGAAAAGGATTATTTTCAGATTCTGCCTCTGCATGTTCAGTCAGGCTCATAAAACTCATTACTGCTTTCTTCCCTGTGTTACTTAATTCTTAACCATGGCATTCATATCACTACATGTTGTACAAGATAGATTTTTAGAAGCAATATATTTAAAGGTTATCTGTCTGTGGTAGAGAGAAGTTGTGCATGCTCCATCATTGGATATATTCAAGGTTGGGTTGGATGGGGGTTTTAACAACATGATCTAGTGAAAAGTGTCTCTGCCCATGGTCTTCAAAGGTCCCTTCCAACCCAAACCATTCTGTGAGTCATGATGACTCAGCTCCACTGTCTTATTTTTTTAGAGGGAATAGGAGGCTGAATCTATACACTGTGTGGCACTGAAGAAATAGCCTTTTATTCCTGTGATACCCTCCCAATGGCAATCTTCAAAGTCAACACCTGTATTTCAGTGTTGTAAGCCAGCCTTCTCTACTCCATGAAATGATTACACTGTTTGCAGCAAAAGGCTTGTGAAATAGGAAGGAAAGACTAGAAGAATGCCCTCCAGAAAAACCTCACGCTCCAATCTTTGCACTTTCACATATGTGTGTGCATGTGCAGACATATGTTTGTGTATTAACAACATCTCCAGCAGATTGGGAATATCATTCTCCACTAAGTTCAGCTGCTACAGGAGTGAGGTGCTGCAGCTGCCTCATGTCATAAAGAAATTGTTTGGCAGCAGTCTTCTCTCCATCTCTACCTAGCAGTCTGCATCATTTGATTAATTAAAGCATTAATTTGTCTTTCAAAAGTCACAAAGCAGAATTGCACTCAGAGGCAGAGCAACAAGTATGAGAGTGGAAGACAATGCAATGACGAATGCTTAACAACTGTTTAGGAGTTATTTTTTAGGATACAGTCATCCTTGTTGACACTTTTTGAAGTATTCTTTAATTAACAGGTAGGGGCTAATAAAAATGATGAAATAAAGCATTGAATCAGTGTTTGTTCTGGTTTTAAACCAGCATTGAAACAAGCTCTGAAAATATGTTATAAGGTTGGTTTTTAACATTCTTTTTCAAGAATGTGGGTACTGTTCAGTAAATTTATGATCGTCACATTAACTTTCTGTATGGGATATTAATAATATGGCAAGTATATCTACCAAACCAGATGCTTTTCACAGCTAGACCCTAACTTGATAGTTATGGATATGATAGAAAACATGAAAAGCTTCTCATTATTATCAGCTCATTTGTTGCATAATGAATGTGAAGATATTATCACTGTAGTTAATCACCGCTTCAAGTTTATAGTGGAACAGTGCACAGAAGATATCTGAATTCTTACACTGTGAAAGGTACATTGTGTATAAAATATATTGTTTACATGATTATAATATTGTGGCCTGCTGCAGAAGCAGTTAGTGGTCTCCAATGCCCCAAAAGGTGCTTGTGCAGAGCTTTTCAGTCTGCAGGAACAAATACTTTGTGGCTCTGCAATTTGCACAATCAATTAGTTAGCTCTTAAAACGAAAAACAAGGTGTATGTCAATTGTTATTTCTTTGATATAGTAGTTTTTGTACTCCTTTTCTGCTTGAGGACTCCTTAAGTTAATGAGAATGCTGAGCAATTGAGAAGGGACTTCATTACTTACCTGGAGATTTTCTAGGATTGCCTTTTAAAACACCATTGATTATATGTTGCATAGAAAAAAAATGCATCAAAACAGATGGCACACAATGTGGTTTTGGGGACTGGCCTGTGCAGGGCCAGGAGTTGAACTCTGATAATTCTCGCGGGTTCCTTCCAATTCATGGCATCCCATGAAATGCATTTCTTTATAGGACCACAGTGTTTTGCCTTCCTCCCCCTCTATATTCTTCCTTCTTGTACTTGGTAGCCAACAATAACACATCAGCAAAAGGGACTGGCAAATGACAGCTGTTCTTTAAATGAGATTAACTAGACTCAGCAGATGATTTTGACAAATTATACCATTTTCTACATTAAATATAAGTGTAAAATGATGGTTTAGAACTTGAGAACAATTAGAAATATCTGTCAGGATGAGCTTAAAATAATTCAGTGGTGATTGGAAGGAGTTCGTGCTTGTGCATATGTGCCTGACAGACAGTGTAAATAAGGAGGATAAGATCTTAGAATCTGTTCTTTCCAAATGTGAACATAATTCCCAATGACACTGATGTGTATCCACAATGTTGTTGTAAAGTTAAACAGAAGAAAAAATCCAGTGTGCATTCTGGTCTTGCAAACTGTCAGAGCAGTAATTTTCAAAATTTCCTGAGCTCCAGAGAACTCTAGCCCCTATTGTGTGCAGATGAACTGTGACCTCAGACTGCCTCCAATCATATAAATTAAATTAAGGCAGTGCAAAGACAATTGATTCTATACCTTCAGGCTTGTGTTTCACCTTACCTAGAAATTCTGTATTACCTTATAATTTATAGGTTTGACCTACAATACCTGAAGCATTGGCTCTCACTGCATGTAAATCTGTTCAAAAAAGCTTAAGAGGTGGAGTCTCTATTTAATTTGTCAACCTGTCAAGCCACTATACCTCCAAATCTTGGTTGGTATACTCTAGAGATAACAAAAAGGAGAAGGTGCAATACAGTGGGATGCTTTTCTGAAGTCAAATAATTTAAAACAAATATCAGTTTTCAAAGCCAAGCAGACCTGTATCGGTTGTTTTACTGTGAGATTGGGACATTAAAAAACAGCCATGTTTTGGCAGAAGAATGGAGAGACATCTCTGTATTTAGATGATAACTGCACTTTTCTGACTCTTTGTATTTTAAACAGACTTTGCCTCTAGCAATTTGCTGGATTGGAACACCTGTAAAAGTCCTCATTCGCCTCTGTTTCAAATATTTCAAGTTAAAAAATGAAAACAATAAAGGGAAGGAGTTGTTTTATCACTTTTGTGATATTCCAGTTATATAGCTCATCTGAGAATGGGTTCAGCCCTTATAAGCAAACAAAAATGGACTGTGGTTTGGGTGCCATACAAAGTTGAAAGCATTGTATGAAACTCAGCAGAGACTTGTTTCCAGATGTAACTTGAGAGAGACTATTTGTACACCTAAATTTAGGTTTGTCCATTCAAAAAGGATTTGCTAAACTTGGGTGTGAACAGAGAAAACTTTCATTCTCCAGTCCAGCTCTTTAAATCTCTGATTTAATTGTTGTGCCCAAATAAAAGGGCAGCTTCTGTAATTAATACTAGTAATGTCCAATTTGTGTACATACACCAGACTGCAGAACTAGATGGTGAGATTTGCAGGGAGGGTGGCTTCCCTAGAAAATAACATGGGGAGTTTTGTTTTGGGGTGGGTTTTTTTTCCACATACCCTGATTGTGTGTGGATCTTGTATTTACTAAGTTTGCTGGGTTTTTTTATTTTTTCATTACATTAAAAACGGATGCAGTTGTTGTTTAAGGAATGCGTTCTAGAGATAGCAGCAATCTGTACGCAGGCACATGTAATGTATGATCACTCAGTGCCACCAATGTCAAGGAAATGGGCATTGCTCATGGTTTGGAAAAATATCCACTCTTCTCTATCAGAAGCAAATCTTTACAGAAGTCCATTAAAAATGACAGGAGGCCTGATGCTTCTCTTATTTGATCAGTCTTGTATCAATGGTAATGAAGAAAGTGAAGGGCAGTTTTTCTGGTCTCATCTGTGCTGCTAAAAGTCACAAGTAGAACTTACACACATATGTGTAGATTTAGCATGGCAAATGCATTCTCTTAAGCTGATTGTTTTAATTTTCTTTTACATGTCTGACTATAAATAGTGGAAGATGTCTGCTAAGGTATTGCCTAATGTCTTTACTGGTCATTAAAAAAAGAGATATATGAAGTAGAAACACAAATCTTATCTTTACAGTTTGGTGGACACAGAGACATTATGTTCTCTGCAGAAGGAGATAGTGCAGGTGCTCCTCAGCCTACCCTGCTGTCTCTTTTAACATCATCATGGGAGCTGTGAAAGTCTTGAAAAATTAAAATGAACAAACAAGTAGTGTTTTCAAAAATTTCAGCTTGACCTAGATGCACTCTGGTGCTGAGATCCCTGTGGTGCAGAGTAGGGAGGCTCTGGGGAGCAAACCAGAGGCTGACGATTCCAGATGCACAGGATTGGCTGTGCCCTGAGCTAAAGCCCCACGCTGGCCCTGGGTGAGCCAACGGTGGTCCCCACGGACCGGGGAGCTCAGCGGCCAAGCCCTGTGCCGTGGCTGGCATCCGCAGCCTGACGTGCGAGGTGGCTGAGAACACATCTGCTGGGAACTCCCTCCTGATACAGGAGGTGGAGGAGTTCAACTGCTTTTATGCTGCAATGACAAAATTAAGCTTACTGTGCTGTTTCTAAAACTTTGTCAGCCTAAAAGACAAAGGCAAAGAGTGCTGTTTTCCCTTCAGTGACAAAATCAAGATGTGGTTGCACGTGCTCTGCTGCTGATCAGTCAATAGAGAAACTTAACCAGCAGCTCTAAATGTGCCACAATGAAATTTAGGGCCCAATTGTATGAGTGCATGCTGAATACCATAATGGGAGCTGCATGCACAAGGCAAGGTCTCTGTACGTGACTTCCTGAATTCCTGCTAAATTACTGCAACCCCTCTTTTTGTTGCCATAATACCATTATAATTGGCCTACTAAAGCTGCATGGATATATTCAGTAAATCAGACATCATAGTATGTGATATAGCCAGGCATTTGCCACTATAGTTAAAAATGAATAGATTTGATACAAATTTTCCCAACCGGATATTCACTTGGCCTAGAAATAATATGAGATTTGATTCTACAATATATCTGAGGATCTCAAATACCAGTCTTACTGAGGCCTCCAGAAATTAATGTCTCGTAACCTTATTTCATATTGGGGAGTTGGAGCTGTGGCAATGAGCTCATAGATCTGAAGGACATTTCAGATGAGATCTTCCGTGAAAAGTCAAAACTCTCAGCTTCCAGTTCTGAGCATTAACAGCATGGCCAACATTCTCCCAGAAGCAGTGTTAAGTTTCTCACTCAGAATAATAATTCAATAGCAGCAGTTGAGCAAATACTGTGGAATTGGATTCAGACACTGGAAAAAGTTGGCAATAACAGTAGCTCGGAGAATTGTCATAGAATCAGGAGCTGCTGAGAACATGGGAGTTGCTCAAAAAGTTCCTGTGTATACATTTTCTCATTTTCTTCCTTTTCTGTCCAAACATTCCTGGAATGAACTAGTAAATTATTGGGCATAGCATATGTGTTTTTATTGGTGAGGGTTGTGTGTGCAGTGTTAGGAGATGAAAATCCAGACACATGCTGAAACTGAGCTGTGACCTCAATTCACAATGGCATTTAATCCATGTGCTCTTCCTCCTCTTTGAAATAAGGTACTTAATTTTCTGAGACTAATATGGGGCACTGAGGTCCAGAAATGTCATACTTTCATATGGAATAAAATTATAATACTTGAGAACACTGCAAGCAGTGGACTTTGTCCTTTCTTAGTTGATAGAAACACAAACAATGGTTTAAATCTCTTCTTGCTTCATCCTTGCAATCATGATGCATTTCTCTCACATTTTTGTTTTCTGGACTGATTCCACAAGACTCCTCAAATCACTCTAGAAATAGCTGTTAATACCTAATTTAGATTATATTTTTTGTGTGTATGGGTCAGTAAGATAAGGGATCTTTGAAAAGCCATTCTAATGATGTTATCAGTATCTGAACTTATTGAGCATTTGCTTGATTTGGTCTATATTAATTTAAAATGACAGATTTCTGATGGCATGGCTGAGTGCAAATGAGATATTAAATGTAAAGAATTCTCTGCTAAGCCACATGACATTATTGATGTGCTTCTTTTAAAAAGCCAGAAGAAAATTATGTTTGTGCTGTCCTCATCCAGATTCTGAAATAAAGCTGAAAGTAATGACATGCTAATAAAACAGGAGGGGGAGACTGGTGAAGAGTAGTTGCTGTGTCAGCATGCCGGCTCCTGATGCAATCATGGGAATGCTCCTTGAGCATAGTTAGAAATGACATATTTAGTGTGAGGCCACTTCCAACTGAGATGAGCAGTGGGGGTGGAAGAAAAATGAACAGCATTACTTTTGTATAATTTTGAAGACTTTCTCCCTTTGTAAATAGTGTGGCATCATTTTTCTGGAGTGTGAGTGCCTTAGAGTATCTATAGAAATAGATAATAATAGATAATAATAATCTGCTTTTCTTCCTCAGCTGTTATTACTTTGTAACAATTTTTCTTACGGCCAAGAGGGTTCATGCTAGATCTGTACTCCAAGTAAGTACTATGGTCATCCCAGTTCTCTAATTTCCAGCTCTACATGAAGAAATGAGAGAGCATATATAGGTCTCAGTATGGAAGTAATTTTAAAGTCTGATACCCTTTATTTGTTCATTTGGGTTATTTGACTTGGTTGAATGACTATATTTGAAAGAATACACATAAAAACTTCAGATTTCAGGCCTTGGCAAGAAAAAAATCATACCTCATACATAAGGTTTAAGTTAACCCTTAGTTAAAGGTTATATATTGAGCTAGATGTAAAAATTTTAATATACCTGTTTCACATAAGAAAGATCAGTCCTGTTAACTAGAAGGTAATTTCTGAAATGGCAATGAAAGGAAAATATTTCAGCAATGTTAGCACAATCTGAACAATCTCTTGCATCTTTTCATTGAAATGGCTTTTCTTTCAGAGAACGAGCAAAAATAATATTTTTTCCATTTACCTCTTTAGTACAGAGACATATATAGACACATGAAATACAGCTAAAACAGGGAAAAAGAATTATATATACATGGGAATAGCAACAATTTAAAAATTATTCAGGGGTTTTGTGGCTTGGCTTTCTTTTTTTTTTAGGTTTTCAATTTTATATAACAACTGAAATTAAATTTTGAGAATCCATTATGTAATAAAATTTCTCTTATCAGTGCTTGAAAGTATAATGCATGTACTGCTGTGCACTGCCATCTCCTGAAAGGAAGTGTAATATTTTTTATATCTTAGAAGGCTTTTTGTGTAGAGAAGTTAGATACTTTAATGAATAAGGCCTCAGTTTCTGAAGGAAAACAATCTAATTCCTGCTTGGATGCTCAGGCAGGAGCTATGCTCAAAACTTTTTTTTGCAATTCACCTCTATGTGTTTTACCTATGGAGATGTTGTTTCTGTGAGGTAGTTTCTTTAAAATGTCAGATACGATTTTGGTTATTGGAGAAATTTTGAAATTTGCATCTGAAACATGGAGCAATAAAAGCATAAGCAGTGGTCAGAGCAAAAGTGGAGACATTGCACTCAAGTGAGAAAGAGCAGCATTTGTGAAAACAACATGGAGTTTGATCTAACACAGTCCCTTAGATACTTAGATGCTGACACAGCCAGGAGTTATTTCAGGCTGAGAAACTGGAGAAAAGCAGAGGAATTTATTAGGAATGTATGTGTGAAAGAAGATTGTCAAGAAGGTTCATCTGTTGAGAACCTTGATGGATTGACCAGTCCAGGATTATCTTTGCAGCAGCCCTCCGTTGCCCAGAGGAAGGGCAAAGGTGCTGAAGGGATTTTTATGATGACACATAGAAAAGAAACCTAGTTACCTGGGACTTTGCTGTATCCTCTACTCAAGAAATGACCTGGATTGTTTTGGGGACCAAGCCAGGCTTAAGATGGTATTTCCCATCTGTTGAATAAGAAGCTGTACTCTGCAGTGTTGGCTGGAAAATCTTTGTTTTCCCATGCTGTTCTGCAACACAGCCGACAGCTGCCCTATGTATGTGCATGAAATCTGTGTTTGTTCACTTCTTTACAGTATGGCATTTGTGACAGTGTTACTCTACAGGGATAGAATTTGACTAATTACTATAATTATTTTCCAATTCCTTTTTTTCCCCTTAATTTTACCCTTGTTACTTAGTAGCCATGTAAACCATTCCTTCAAATGTTTGTAGGGCTATGTCATTATCATCAGTAACCCCAAAATGAAGCCTGCGTGGGTTTGGTTTGAGTTCCACAAGGTTAGAAAGATGTTTTAAGACATGTCTTGGACACACATTTTTGTCCCCTTAAATGCTACATGTATCCACAAATAGCTGTCTTTGTGGAGAAGACAAGGTTTGTAACATCTTGCATACCAAGAGTGTTCTCAGCCACGTGCAGCTTTGCTTTATGAAGCTAAATAAAACAAGGGAAAATGGAATGGGGGCAAGGGGAAAAATGAATGTTTTCAGCTGAGATTTGCACAGAGATGACAGGTGAATGAGGTGGAGAGGTAAAGAACATCTGTTCCAGATGGTAGGAGCTTCAGGAGGGAAAATGCTGGAGTCAAAGCGGTCAGATTGTAGGAAGAGATGATGCTCATGAAGGATGAGTGGTGCTGGCAGGGAAATGAGTGTTGGAGGTCAGTGGGAAAAACACAGTAAACACTGTGTATGAAGTTTATTTTTCTTAAAGTAGCCATTTCCTCTAAATGAATACTTCCCATTTTTTTTTTCCAGCACTTATTGCAGGTGTTTACCTGGAGTCATCAGTGATCAGTATTTTCTGTTGTCTTTGTCTGCCTTGACAAATTCACTGCCTTAGCTGAGTTCTCTGCTAAAAACAGACACTCAAGAATAAATAAACACGGTTTTCAAAAGTTTGGTTTTGAATCAGCCCTTCTGTCTCTTTAATCTACTGCCTCAAAATGAGAGCTTTAAAGGTGCTTGAAAATCTAATAGCCTTGATTTTAAGGTTTTAAACAATCTAGCATTTGTCATAGGACTATAACAGTGTAATTGGAGCTATCTCTGGATAATTAGTTCATACAAAAGCAAGTGTAAAATAATAGGAAATCAGTGATACTAAAAGTGATGTTATAATTTAAAGAAAAAAGCTTAAAACCTCTGGATTAGCCTTGGAGTTCTCTTTCAATAAACCTGAAGAATTGGCTAAATGAGAATTGGGCAGTCTCACTCTGCCAACTCCTCTTGAGTTTATTGGTTCCCTGTTTACAATGTTCTACTTAAATGTTTTGAAGAAATAGGCAGAGCATTCACTTTTTGTGAGATTTATAAAGGCAGAACTTTTTTTAATTAAACATTTAAATTTAGATTTAAGTTATTGACTTCAAGAGTCAGACAATTAGCTGGAATTGTTGTTTTTGCAAATCCTAGAGGTGTTACACCTGAACTAATTTATATTGGCTGCTAACCCCTCTATTGATCAGGGGTGTCAATTCTACCTCGTTTTACCAGTGTTGCTACCATTTTAGGCTTATTCTCACATAGCTTTAACTTGATTTTTTTAAATTGTCAGTAGATAAAATGATAAATATATATCCTAGCCCACTGTAGTCATTCAGTTAAATGGCACCTTTGGAAGAACTCGATTCTCATTTCATGGCTGTGTTCTTACACAGATAATTTGCATTGTGCCTAAGTAGTTTTCTGCAATATTTCTAGCTTAAATCAATGCTTCTGTTCAATTTATGTCTTAGATTATGTCCAAATGTAAGAATTCTGTATATTGTGAGGCAACTTCTGGGCTCTATATAGAGAGAAATGCTCTTAAGGAGTGAGAAAGGGATGATGTTCGAGCAAAAAATGTTTAAAGTGCTTATGATTAGTGCTTTGGGATACTACAGGTGAAAGGTGCAATGTGATTTTTTTCTTTTTTTTCTCCACAGGGGCAATTTTTGATGAATCTGCCAAAAAAGATGAGGAAGTTTTTCGAATGGCGGTTGCTGATCTCAACCAGAATGATGAAATCTTGCAAACAGAGAAAATCACATGTTCAGTGACATTCGTGGATGGCAACAACCCTTTCCAGGCAGTTCAAGAAGGTAGGAGAACTGAAGAGATTTCTTGCTGTTGTTTCTGCAGTGGTGTGCAAAATATTACCCCGATGATGGTTTCTTAGCTTTGTAGGAATTTGTAATTTTTTTGGCTTCTTTTTTTGAAATATGAAATAACGCATTTAATTTTGGGTTCAGCTGCTTTGGTTCATGTTGGTCATAGTGACATTTAGCTGTAAAGTCGCCTTTTATCCCTTTTCTATGTTGAAATGTGATAGAGAAGTCAGACACATTTTGCCTACATCTTTCTTCTTTTCCAGCCTGTTTTGAAGTTACTGTCAAAATGATGACTAATTCCTGCTACTTTTTGGTTTAATTTTGTGCAACTAATGGCAATTTTTTGGGAAACATAGGTTGTTGTGTAGATACCTTTTTCAGCTCACACACCTGAAAAAGTTACGTATTTTAAAGGAGGGATTAGAGATAACCTGATGACTCAGAAAGTTGCCTGTGTCCAACATGATTTTGTTCTCAGCCTGTCCTTTGTGTCATTCCACAATTACTGGACAAGAGATGACGACATTGCTTTGGGCTCCTGTGATAGTGGCAGGATGATAGAAGAAAATAATATTTGAAATCCCTCTGAGCTGGATTAGTAAATCACTGGTGTGACTGAGAAGTGCTCTGGAAAGACACCTGGGAGAAGTCTTTAGAAATATGGATTCAAATTTGGGGTTTAAGCATTTATTATTTCTTTGCTGTTCTGGCACACTAGCTTCTGCCTGAGTTGCCAAAGTTAATTATTGGAGGTACATTACCAAATTTTTCTTAACAACAAAATTAAATCTTGATGATTTTGTATACCATTACTGGCTTTGTATTGACATTGAGATTTAAGGGAAATATGCAAATAGTTGCTCCAATATTTATGGAGTCAAAGTTTGGCTTCAATAGATTATTGAAAAGGCAATGTTAATGAAAAAGCCTTTAATGCTTATTTTAGTTTTTTATCTGTGACATTCTTAATTTTTGAGAATTTAATAATATAGTAATTTTTTTGTTCTGTTAACTTTTACAAGTAGATAGATCTGTGTAGTGAGAAGCATTGCAGTCTGTGCTTGATAGGGCTGAAGCAGAAAAAGATGTGATTTTGAAAGTATTCCAATTAGAATCGATTCCATCTCTTTTCATCTGAAAAGGCTAACATAGAAACTGGAACTACCTGATACTTTTAGAATTCAGAGGGGAAAATGAGTAAGTCAGCTCAATCTTTTTAAGATGTTTCTATATTGTTGGTATTTAAGATTTTTTTTTTTTTTAATCCAGGATGGATAATATTAGCTGGTGCTCTGTGCTTAGCATTGATTAACTCTGAAACTTAGCAATTAATTTCCTGTATCGTGGTTGCAAGCTATTTCATGAAATTATGCTTTAAGTACATGGTTTATTTGTAATTTAGAGAAACTGCGAGTGTCTAGTAAAGTAGAGCATTCCAAAGGTGTTAATGACCCAATATTTCAATATTCAATTGATTATTTTATGCAAAAGTTGTTTTTGTCATTGTTGAAAGTATCTTGGTACAGTCACCATTTAAAACGTGAATGGAGCAGATTTAACACAAATTTCATTTGTATCTGCTGGGGGGATGAAAGGTCTGTTTATGATATCGATGAGTTCAATGTTTTGCAGTAAAAACTGTTTCTTGTGAATACATGGTCAAATACACATACATGCCTATCTTTTAAGGGCCCTGTGGCTTTTTTTGGAATAATCCAAGTGAAGAACAAAGGTTTTAATCTTTGCATATCTCTGACACTTTGCTTGTCATATATTACCACAGTTAATGTGTTGTTTTGTTTTAACTGAACACAGGCAGAAGCTGCAGTGTAATATTTCAATTACTTTTCACTTCTTCAAACTTCAAAAAAGTTTCTTGCCTTTCTCCTTTTCTCTGTATCTTTATATCACTTAACCTCTGCTCTTAATTATATTTCTATAAATGTTAGGAACAGGGAAGGGGACCACTCTAATTTTGTCACATATTACATGATTTATAACTTAGACAAAAAATGCAAAATGTAGCAAAAATACACTGAAACTAAACACCTTAGCACAAATGCACTGTACTAAACACCCGAAAAAAAAGAAGTTCATTTAAACACTGAGGTCATTTTGGTCTTTTATTTATAAAAGAAATACTAGAACGAGGCTAAATCTCATATTTTTCAGTGTGTGACATTCACTATTCTCAAACTTGCATTTTTCATGCAAGCATGACCCTTTCCTTGGAATCATAGCACTGAGTCTGAGGTCCATGGTGCCTCCTATGAAGCAGAGCCTAATGTTCAAAAATATACAATTTATTAAATTTACTATTTGATTGTTTTAATTATTTTTGTAGAAACTACTTGACGTTTGCTTTGTTTTAGGCTACAATATTTGGAATTCTTTAAGGTCTTGACTTTTTGCTTATAGTATAAGCTACAAATAGCCTTTAAAAATTCAATTTTTAATGTTTGTAAAAGGTTTATTTAAAACATTAGATCCATAATAATAGATTAAAATTGGTCTAAAATCGGTCTAAATTTGTCTTTAAACTGTCCTTTTCAGTCAATAAAGAAGGACAAAGAATTTGCCCAGGACTAGGAATTTCAAAAACACAAGTCATGAGCAAAGACCTCTTGAAACAAGACATTAGGTACAGAGTTATTTTCATAATGATGTGGTAATGGACAGCCTAAATTATTTATTTTATTTCAGTTTATTTGTGAAATTGGCAAGTAACTTCCAAACAATGTAAACAGAAGTACTCAGACACCTCCTAATGATTTTGGGATGTAAAGATAGATAATTTTGAGAGGATTGCCAGCTGTGCAGTACTGTGTTCTTCCCTCTGAATCTCTTTTCATAAATTATACAGTGCCCTTAAATGTCTTCTGTTTGTACCTTAGGGCATCTCATTAACAGCTCTGATTGGGGCGATGATACTATAGCAAAGCTGAGTGGTTTTATCCTAGAAGACCTGTGAATGACATGCCCCATAATATCACTGGAAGTGCCCTCAGGGACAATTTATAGGCATGTTCTAGTGCACAGAAATAGGAGGTGAAATTCTTGAAGTTAGGAAAGTTAGTCTTCCCTTCTGTTGGCCACAGCAAGGGCCAACAGCCAGTGTGGTGCATCCCATGCCCTTGGGGAAGCTGCAGCCCACTTGCTGAGATATGTCACAGTGACCCCTGTGGAAGTGTCCCATACAGCAGGTTCTTTACTCTCTTTCTTTCTTCAATACAAAACACTTCACAATATTTATAGTTCTGTGCAGTGTCTGAAAATATTTGCTTGCTTGTGTGATTGAGAGAGGAACAATATTGTGATTGGTTTTTTTATGCTGCTCCCATGCTGGGTACCACAAAGGAAAAGCAGAAACTTAAGTTTTCTTTGTATATATACATTGAAAGAAGTAGGGATAGTCAGGTTTTGCATGGTGGCAAGTCAGTGATTTAGCAGTATGAAACAAGGAATTATGAGCCAGATCCATACTGGTGCTAATAATACATATTAGTATAATCTTTACTTCCTTTCCTGTGAGACTCCAATTTACAGCAGTATTTAAATAGGGGTGGGACAGGCCTTCAAAAGGGTTTGAGTTCTACATATACTTAAACTGTAATTATTTTTTTATAAAAGACATGCTTCTCTATTTCTTTTCAATGGACTCTTTTTTCTTTCACTGGGAAATTTGGTTGAAATAAATACAACAATTATTTTCTAGTTTGTCAGAAAATCACTCTGTTCTCTTATCTGTCTCTTAGTTTTATTATGCTTGTGGTTACTTCAATACCCTAATAATGAAAGCTTTAATTTTATGGTTCAGAGCCTGCTGTTTCCACCAGTCCTTAATTTATCATTAATAATATGACATACAGTAGCTGAATGGCTGATATAAAATATGTGATGGCCTTTGTGTTTTTGTGGCAAGTGGAGGGAAAGGATGGCTTTGGTAGCTTGGACCAAAGGTAATAGTTTGGCTCATGCTGACTCATGTCCCTGGGCAGCACAGTATCCTCAGCCCTCAAGCTGCCATTTCCACTTGCACACGGAGAGTTATGGAGCACACTCTGCAGGAGTTTGCAGTGCTCGAGGCATCCACAGCATCTGGGAAGGTAGTCAGAGCTCAGCCAAAGAGGTGTGTTGTCCTTGGAGATCCCTTGGCAATGTTTTAACCTCACGGCAAACATTTTCATTTATGGCCAGTGGGTGTTTTTAAATCTTACTCCTAACTTTTTTTTTCTTCTTCTTCTTTGAAAAATTTTGTACCTATTTTGGATAATAAATATAAATTTTTCCTATTTTGGATAATAATTCTACAGTAATCCTATGTTTTCTTTTATAGGTTACCTATAGCATATGACAAAGAAATTTGACTGATGTTGTTCGAAATTAGCTTTGTTGGACATGTTTTCCTATTGCAATCACATATATGTGAGGCTTATTTTTCTTTTTTTTTTCTAACCCAACCTTTTTGTCATTCAGGGTAGTCACCAGAGTATGCTTACAGACACCAGCTCAAGCCTTCGTAATGGCTTTTGAAAGCTTATTGTGATCAGTGAAGTAAATAAGGCAGTGAGTCATAACTAAATGGGATTCAGCTGTGGAGTAACAGAGGTTTGTAGGGCAGCAATATGTATGAAGGTCACATGCAGGATTTTATTCAAGCAAAGTTTTATGGTCAGAAATTACAACCTGATGGATACATCTGCTTTGGCCTTTGGGACTAGATGAGTGTAATAAGATTGTCCTTTCCCATTTCTCTGATGTTTAAATCCACAGATTTCATGGACTGCTAAATTTTCTTTCACGTTGTGTTACTTATTTCTTCAGATTTCTGAGCCTTCCTTGTGCTGTTTATTAAGCAGTACATGTTCAGTTTGAGATTAAACCTTTACAGGGTTGAACTTCTTCACTGGCCCATTCCCAATTTGCTTTTTTGTTTCCCAATAAAATGTATTTTGATGCAAAAAGATATACTGAGGAGGAAAAACATCAAGTAGGATTTGAGCTATAAAAAGTCGAGGAAGAAGAGGAGGAGAAGCATTTCAGTAATGATATAAAACTCCTTTGTAAAATCAGAAACTGTTGGAAGTGCTTGCAATTGCAAATTGCTTGTATCATGAGCACTTCAGAAAATATGGTAGGAGATTCTTTGAATTACCTGACCTTTGTGCTTTCTCATACTGTACCAGCAGTTGCAGCACTTTTCCCTGTTCTGAAAGTGCTGGGTGAGGAGCCTACTACTCTTACACAGTCTTTGTTCTCATTTAAGTCTTGCTAACCTAACAAAATCAATCAGATCTCCAGTCTGTATAAATGTATCATGGGAGTCCAAGTGTTGACAGCTTAAGAAAGGAGATCTTGCTACACTGGTGATAACATCCTGACAGTTGGAAAGGCAGCGGTTGCAAGGGAAAAGATCAGGGAGAAGGGAGGAGTGAGCACTGATGGAACTAGAAAAGGGCTGTGTAATAGAGGCTTAGTTTAGGACGAGCAGGATGCATGTTTAACACATTTTCGGCAACAATTTCAAAGCTCTTTGCCCAGAAGTAATCTACTCAGAACATACTGCAGTCTCCTGTAAAAGGAGGTCAGATTTATTCTCAGAAAGGCCTCAGAGTGGTACAGCAGGTACAGTAATTGCAGGACTTCCATAACTCTCCAGCCTTTGGATTTTGAGCCCCGATATTTTCTAGTTCCTAATTCTTTCTATAGAAATGTTTTCTTTGATTTCAAGACAACTTCCATTATCTTTGTTTCCAGTTTGAAAGCAAACTCTGGCAGCTGTAAGCTGCACTAGAACTTCAGATGGTTGAAGATTAAAAAAATCATTTATATTCAGCTCCAAAAAATTCCTCCAAATCCACATGAATTAAAATTTTTTAAAAAAAGAAATTTTTTAAAAAATCAATCTACCAAGAATGGCTTTTTTCAGGATAGTTTAAGCAATGTGAGAAATTTAGCTATAGATATTAAGGTGGTTGAAGAGCCTTCTCTGTGGTAGGCTTTCCAAATTGCTGAGGCAAAGTGGGGAGGAAAGTGGCTTACTCCAGTGCAGGGTAGGGCAAGATCCTGGCATCCTTTAGGTGCTGTTATCCACTTTGTCTCCTAGAGTACCTAAACCCCACTGAATGTACACTTTATGAATGCTGCATGTCTTTGTTGTGGTTTAAGGAAAGAATACTGGTGTTTCTATGGAAACCACTTTTCTTCAGGTGATCAGGAGACCTGGTAACATCCCCTGTTACACTTGGCTGCATTGCAGCATTCAAATGCAATGACTGAAGGTGTTTATGGGGCCACACATCAAGCTGAGGACTTTGGTGTTTCAGACTTTGCATTACCTACCACACTACCTTTCTGGGGTCTTTCTTTCCTCCTCTGCTTTTTCATGACTTGAAAACAGCAGGAGTGATTTTCCTAATGCTGATGCCATTTGCCATTTTCTGTTGCCAAAGTTTGGCTCGACTTAATATTTATGGCAGATTTTGACATTTTTTATCAGAGCTTGCACTTCCAAATGACAGGCAGGAATTTTAATAGGCTCGAAAGAAGCTCTTTCCCAGGCTGTTGCTTGAAAAGCATGTGACTGTGAGACTATTAACCTCTAACCCTTTTTAAAAAGGTGGATCAAATAAATGAATAAATACACACTGGACAAGTGTGAGGCCTTTTGACAGTGAGGTGCAGAGTGAATTTTATCCCATTACTATAGGAAAAGCTGGACAGGCTGCTGTTCTGCAGTACTTACACTACACTTTAAACCTAGATTGGATCATTTCTGATTTTGCAAAAGACATGTTTCCACTTGCAGTTCACAAGTGCCCAATATGTGTTTTCATACATTGAGCATGGAGCTTCAGTCTGCTGTGTTAATGTACTCTGACACACTGCTAGGGGTTTACTTTTAAGAGAGCTATGCAGATTGTGATGTGATTAAATAATATCAGTAGTACATTTAAGCGTTTAAAGCCACTGTGCCTGGAGGTTTTTGGGGTATTTTAACAAACAGAAGCATGGAGACAAAGTAAATGAGAGATGCTTCATCTTCCTAGATGCCAATTATTTAACTAGCACCCTGAGCTATCAGTCCCCTAAAGTAATCTCCTTAAATTAAGTAATGGACACTCTATCTGGATTTTCTTCCCATCTTTTTGTGAAGCAATGTCCACTAAAATTACCAGAGCAGTCAATCATCACTGTCCAACCAGACATATATATTCCCAGACAGGCCTCACAGCCTGCAAGCTTGCAGCAGGTTATGGTAACTACCAAGTGATGAACTGCTGTATTCAGCTGTTTTCTGCTCTATGGAGTCCTCCTGAGTCCTCTTATAAAGTTAATTCAGAATTTTGCTTTTATTTCTCCTGGCTAAATTCTATGAATTAAGTGAAAGTCACCAGGTCCTTGTTTCATCACACATGGCCAAACATGGATCTGACTCCTTACAGATCCATATTTGCTGCATCTTTCTTTTACAGTGCTTGTCTAAAAGTCTAAAAGTAGAGTTAATTAATTTTAGTTAATTAATTTCTTTATTTAATTATTTCCTTTTAGCCTTCCTTGCACTTCTTCATTCTCTTCTCAAAATATTTTGTTTCATTTGCAAGCTGGCTTTGTTATAATCTGTTAGCTCTTTGGGCACTGTATTCTTAGTAAGTACACCAGTCTGTATTTGAGACAATTGGGTATTTGTGTGCTTCAAATAATTTTAAACGTACTCCTCTCTCTCTTTTTCTCTCTCTGTATATTCAGAGACAAAGTGTACTTTATGGAGGACAGTAGTGTTTTAAAATCTAATTTTGGTAATGAGGAAATGAGCCATGACAACTCTGGAGGTGAAGCCTGAAGTGAATTATGAAGGTTGTTCTCTTAGATGGGGAAATTAATTATATTTTAGCTTGATTCCCTGTTACTTAGACCCTTTATATTGTACACTACCAAGTAATTTTGACTAAATATCAATTTATGAAAAATTATCTGAGCAATAGAGTGCAGTTACAAGGACAGATTTTGAAACTAGGAAGAGTTTTATTAAAACACTAATCATATCAGAAAACCATAACCTTTCATGTTATCTTTTTGAAAGGATGTCTGCTGTGGGATTTTAATGCTCATTCATTTTGACTATCGGTGAGCCTTTAGCTTCTGTGATTACAGGCTCTTCTGAAACTTATTTTTCTCCTTAAAATCCAATCTTCTGAAATTCTTCATTGTGTAGTCTCAAAGAATATTGAAGTGAGCCAAGCCACTCTGAAGGACGCAGCCACTAAGTTCAGCACTTGCAGAGGGCAGATGAAACAGGTAGTGTTGATGGTAATTAAAAACCATTTACTCTGAGCCTGGAATAGAGATGGGACTCTTCTAGAGCCTTTCATGTTCTGTTGACACACAAGTGGGAGTTTGGGCTTGGGATCTTTATGTAAGAGTATAAAGAATTAACACATGGGGCTTAACTTGATGTGGAAATTAAGCACCTGCTTAAAGACTTTCCTGAGCAGGGATATGCTTAAGCAATCCCAAATCAGTGACTTAATTTTCTTTGGCAGCTGGTATTCATTATTTTGTTTACTTTTAAGGACTTATTTTCTCCAGAAACTTGTAGATCTTTGCAGCATTTTCACATCCTGCACCTCTGGTCCAAATGTGCCAGGTGGCTGTAGCTCCTCTGGTGTTGCTGGAAGCAGAAAATGTGGCTGCAGGTCATGACTGTGCCTTGTGACATCTGTAAAAATGTTTGAAATGACAATGAATCTTCCAGAGTACCAGGACACAAAACACAGCCAAATAAGTAAAAAGCCCACAGAGGTTTGGCTTCTGACACTACGTTTCACAACGAGAGGGTTATGATGTACGGGGCTTGGTCATCAGAGTACCAGAGAGCTGTACTCAGAAATTGCAGTTTCATGTTGCAGGTAAACAATTTATGTTCCTCCCATCCCTTTGTGACCTGGTGCAGGAAAGAAAGCCTGCAAGAAGCTACTTTCTTTTTCAGAAATATGTGTTTTTAATAGCAAGCTGTGGCTCACTGGCCAGTGCTGTGATAGCCAGCCTTTGCTAAGGGCACAGGAAGAGAGCATGAACTCCCCGTTGCAGGTGCAGCCAGATGTTGGAGCAGCTTGCTATAATTTTGGATGCCAGGAGCTGAAAGTAAATGATCATTAGCTGTCGAATACAGATAAAAACAGCTAACCNAGAAGATGAATATTTGGAGAAAATTAAATCCATTTGGACTTACCAGGAGTTTAAAAAAAAAAAGTTAGCTAGGTGGAAGCAGTTGACATTCTCTCTAATGTGTGCAGACTGAAGAGTGAGGTGATAGAAAACAGGAGCTTGTCAAGACATTTGTAAAAAGGCTCATTAGTTCTGCTTAAAACATGAAATTTGAGTTTTTTCCTGAGGTCTTTGCTAATCCTGAAGCTCTAATACTGGAAAGAAGAAGGGAGTAAATTGGTATGGATGAAGGAGTAATGCAACTTCCATTTGGCTCTCTTACCTTTAAATGTATTCTTCATTCTTAATTTGGCACTGGTGGATAAAATGGGGGGCAAAAATCATATGCTCCCGTGTGCTTGGCTCGTTGAGTTACATGCATAGTGGAGTAGAAACTGGTTCCTGTGGTGAGAGCAGGAGAGAGTCTAGAGATACCTGTGCAGCATAGGAGCAAGTGGAAGCTGGGTTAGCCAAACACAGTGACCTTGATTTAGAATAGAAATAACCAAGTGTAAAAAAATCTCTGAAAACGCTGAGTTAAGAAAATGTTTTGAAGTAATGTTCTTTGCTGTCTTAGTTTGCATGGCATTAAAAGATGTCTTTTTCTACCTTATCTTTATATTAAAAAAAACCCGAACAAACAACCACTAATCAATAAAAACTATACAGAAAAACATATTCCTATATTCAAGAAAGCAAGACTTTTCTTTGTACTATTTGTTAGTAACAACTGCTTCTTTCTTAATAAAAAATTATATCTTTCAATAGAACATAACAGCATTCTATTGAGAGTTACTAGGAATTCTGTAGTTGGGATGTTTTTTCACTGAATTTCATTATTTGGAGGATTAACATTTTAAAATGTCAGCATCCAGGGAAGCTCCATGGGCACTTATTGAGTGGCTCTAAGAGTCCCACTTAAGTCACAATTTTTAAAGCATAAAACATACTTCTTTTTCAATTTTTCTCAATCTGCCACAGAGAATTTCTGTAGCACCATTTTATTCCTTTTTCTCTGCATAGTACTCATGCCTAAAAATCTATTATTAAAATTTATTGTGAAGATTTGTTGGGTTTTTTTATCAGAAGAAAGACGAGGTGGTCATAATTAATGTGAAGAATTATTTAAACCTTATGTCAACTGAGCCTTTAGATCAGTAGGACTTGGGGTTTTTTTGGTTCTGATTCTTCACAAAGTCCATGAAAAACAATTTGACAGGTTATGATGTATTCCATAGTATCAAAATTCTGAAGAATCACTTTCTTCATATAAGAAATAATTGTGGATGTAATAAATGGTGCTGGCTATGGCTTGTCTCAGTTACTGCATCTTTCAATAAACTTAGCAAGAGAGGCAATGCATTTTAACATACTTGTTTTTAGGAAGTTCTGTAATCCTAGGATTCCTTGGAATCTGAGCACAACTAATTTCAAAACTCTAAAATGTACTTAATAAATATCTTTGGTCATGCCAACATCACAACTCATGATTTCCTAAGTTTGAGTTTTGTGTCAAGTCCTTAAACTGGGTTGATACATATAATAACTTTTCCAGCTCACATATATTTCTCCTCCCTGTGTGATTTTTTTTTTCTTTTTTTTTTCTTCTGTTCAGACTTTCATTTCATGTGCAGTCTAACTTGATGAGAAAGTTAGAAACTNAAAATTTATTGTGAAGATTTGTTGGGTTTTTTTATCAGAAGAAAGACGAGGTGGTCATAATTAATGTGAAGAATTATTTAAACCTTATGTCAACTGAGCCTTTAGATCAGTAGGACTTGGGGTTTTTTTGGTTCTGATTCTTCACAAAGTCCATGAAAAACAATTTGACAGGTTATGATGTATTCCATAGTATCAAAATTCTGAAGAATCACTTTCTTCATATAAGAAATAATTGTGGATGTAATAAATGGTGCTGGCTATGGCTTGTCTCAGTTACTGCATCTTTCAATAAACTTAGCAAGAGAGGCAATGCATTTTAACATACTTGTTTT
>VZTN01001037.1:2536-12902 GCA_013400515.1 Erpornis zantholeuca | reverse complement strand
TTTTGGACTGCAGGGATTTCTTAATTAAACACAGGCTTAGGCTTATGTTTTGTATTCCTTGTCAGAGACAGCATCAAGCACTGTTACAGGCATTTCACATTGAGAACAATTGAGGCTTAATTGTGGAATGAGATAAACACGTATAAAATCCAATTTCTATCATTATTGATCTTCTATATATTCCAGGGAGATAATTTATGTTTACATACAGATGAGTAGGTCAATTGGAGAGCAATTTAAACCTTCTGAGACATCAGATCTTGCTGGAGGAGCTGACAGACTACAGACATAAACCATTCCACAATTTAGGATGGTAATAAGAAAACCTTTGTTAATGGACATACTGGATTTCTCCTTTATTGGCTATTGTCATCAGCCTGGAAGCATGAACACAGAAAATGCATGATGCCAGACTTCATTTAGCCAAGCTAATAGCAATACTTAAAGTGGAGTGGGAAGACTTATTCACTCCCAGTTTGGTGTGCGACTTGAAATCCTTTTGTGAAATGTCTATTTTGGATATTAGTGGTTTTTTTGTTTGTCTGTTGAAGAGTGGTTTTGTTTCTAAAATGTAATGAGCACTCACAGCACTGCTTAAATAATGTTCCAGCAGTGTTATATTTGGAGTGAAATAACACAGGGCGCAGTGCTCTGATGGATGTGGATTTCACAGTTACTGGGATTCTGAAGGCAAAAGCTTTTATTTTTATTCTGGTCTTATACTTGGCAGCTTTTAGTGTCATGCCTATTAACTTTTATAGATGTCATACATTTTTATGTTAATGGTGCAGCTTTGACTGTAGCGAGAAGCTCAACTTCTGCTCATCAAACTAGTGTACAAGCAAAATTATGACACTTCAAAATGGTTAAAAAGCTGCCTTTATTGTTTTATGTCAATTTATTGCTCAAATGTTTTTATGGTAAAAAGAGAATTTTGTTTCATGTGTATCAGGACTCACAGAACTTCACACTTGTTTAGTGGAAGGATTTAGACTTCATTTCATTTTTGTAGGTGTTGGCACTGACCATTTCAATATTGTTGAGGCTTGTGCCAGATTTCAGTGAGGTAGCAGAAAAGCACCTGGGTTTCTGTGGAGCTTCTTTTCATCACTAGGTAATGGGCACACTGGCAGTTGTGTGCCTTTGCAAAGTCCCAGACCCAAGGGGTATAAAGCCTGATTTTTCTGTCACTAGCTACAGCTAGAGGAGAGTGTCAATCAGACAATCAATCTTTTGTGATTCCTGCTAGGGAAACACCATTTGTAATATAGAGTGACGTATCCCAGAAGTAATTGAGAGGCAAATCTGTATTAAAAATCTTCCAACAGCATGAAGTAGTGAAGTATGCAGAGAAAGAATTGCTCTTATATTGCTCTTCTGATATAAAGATGCAAAAGGAGCAGTGCTACACTGTGCTTTGGTTTGAGCAAGCATAGGGGTTTTTGGATTTTGCTTAATTTGTTTTTCCCCCGGGGTGATAGACTATGCACACGAATTTTGTTTACGATTGCTTGACCTATGTGAAAAGATGCTGTTTCCTTCCTTTTCTTTTATTTGTTAAGTTCCATATCCAGACTTATTGTTATGAAAACATCCTGAAAACAGATTTTCCTCAAATTCAGAAAACTACAGAGTGGGATGCAATACATTACAAAATTTGGCTGTAAAATTATTTTGCTAGTATTTTCTTTCAGTTTAATGGTTTGTGAGTATAAAATTACACACTCAGAGAGCCAGTTGCTGTTATGGATTATTTTCTGTTTTACTTTGCCCATTTAACCTCAGATAGAGGTGAAACAGGGAGGAAGAAGTCCACCTCTATTCCTTGTGTGACCTCAGCCAAGTCACTAAAATGTAATTTCCTTGAGACAGAGACAGTAAAACTGTGTCAGCAGATATAGCTTCTTAGATTTTACAAACTGTTGGTAATTGCTGAATATGGTGAGGTTAATCTCAGAAGCTTGTTTTCCTCTGGAATTATATAGTGAACTAATCTATCAATTGACTGTAGATGAATTGTCATTTTTCTTAACAGGTGTGTTTGAATCTGGACTAGCTACAGGTTAAACTTAGGAGAAAATTGACTCTTATTTCAAATGTTGGCTTCTCAGTTGATCACATAGTGGAAGAACAGTGTAAGTTTTCTGTGTTGGGTTTTATTAAATGTTTTCCTCTTTTTCCCAGAAAGCAGTGAAACAGTTGCTGTTGCTCCATGGTCCTTTTAATAATTTTATCAAAATATTTTTTGATATAAAAATAAAAATTTACTGTTGCTTTATACGAACCTTTCATACCATTGTGGGTTTTTTTTCATTTTACAAATTCTAACCAAGTATATGACAAATAGCAGCACTGTCTGCACCCCACCTAGAGATGGCCCTATTCCAAGATAAGAGATTTTGTTCTTTTGAGCAGTATGCAAGTTCAGAAATTCTGATATGTATGCTGTGCTATTTAACCCAAATTCCAACCAAAAATCTTCAGGATGCCAGATGTATGTCTGTGATTATGCACTGACCTGCATTACCTACCTGTATCTCCCCATAATAAAATAAGGGGAACATTGGAATTATTTATGTGAGGTTGCTGGGACAGGCCAGATTAAAAAGAAATCAGTGACTCTCTGATACCTTTCAAAGTTCAATTATTTGCAAAAGCTGGATGGAGAACATTACCAGATTAAAGGAACAGTATTTTTCGATGCAGTTGGCACAATTTGTGGAAGACCATACACAGGTGATAATTGAGAGAAAATCATCCTCTGTTCAGCCAAGGTGGAAATATCAAAGACGAGAAGCCCATCCAGTGGTAAAATATCTGGATGGGCTTCTCGTCTTTGATATCTCGGCTATATCTGCCGAGTAGGATTTAATTTTTATCTGAAGTCATTTCTGTCTGTGACTTTTAAAAGGAAAACAATGATGTTGTTATTACCACTGGTGGGACATGAGAGATAGGATGAGCACTCTGAGCCCGATGGCTAAGGCAAAATAATTCAACAACTTCAGTTTACCTTTGGTAATACATTCAATAAACTTTTTGAGTGCAGTTAGGCAAAAGCAAAATAGAATTCCTATATAAAAATGACAATAGGAATGAACACTGTTTGGCAGAGGTAGACACAACCCTGTACCATAGATAAGAGAGGCCTGAGATAAAAATGTGCTCTCTTTTCAGAGTGTATGTATACTGTGTGGGATGTATTAGCTGGTGAGCTTCCCTTAGTTTTGAACCAAGGTCATGTAATTTGTTCCTGAAATTACTGCAGTAATACTGCTCTTAATTGAAATTAATCTCTCCCCTTTGGGATATAAGGCAAAAAGTGAAATTTTGAAGAAGGTACTTTAAAATGTCAAGAATTCTCACCTTACCTTTGCTTGTCATTTTTATTTGTTTCTTTCCCATTTTCTTTAAGAAATATTAATGATAAAGAAAAATACTATTTTATTATTTCAAACAGAAAAAACCCTTCTAGTTTTAAGCAACATTAAGAAAATAAAAACAGCTTCATGATTCAGATAGTTTTGTTGTAATGTAGAATGTATCTATTGTACTAAAACAAACAGATATTTCCTGAGCTAAATGATAAAGTCTCATTCCAGTAAGGCATTTAGATTCCTAATTTCTGTTAATATTCTATGAGCATACTGGAATGAGAGTTAGGCCTTTGAAAATCAATGGCATATCTTCTTATGAGATAGGTTTGCATAAATTATACATACTCTATATTGAAAAGAATATTTTTAACGTGATATACTAAAAGATCAAAAGCTATAGTTTATGTACCATATGGATTTTTCCTTGTAAAGAAACTGATTTTTTTCAGTGAGGAAGAAGGAAGCAAAATCACCATTTAACTAGATTTAATGAGCCTTTGTATTTCCCATTCAGTTATTTCCTTCACTGTGATAACTTAGAAATATATCTTACAGTCTACACAATATTCGTGTTTTCCTAAATTTTTATTTATATAATACATTTCTTATTTTCCCAGCCTAAGCAACATAGTCAATAGAAATTATAATAAAAATAAGGGATATGAACACCACAGAAGGAAAAAAGGAAAGAAAATAAAATTCTGTCCCAACATTGCTCCCTCCACACTTTTCTATCCTTGGCACCAGCCTTACTCCTGGGTGGCTTTCGAGCTCTGCCTAGGTTGAAGGTTAGAGTTACGCTTAGGATCAGGGTTGAGAAAACCAGACAGCCCAGAGCTCCAGGGACACTGCAGCTGCAAAGGCCATGCCAAGGCCAGCATGGCACTGCCACAACATTGCTCCCTCCACGCTTTATTCCTTGGCACCAGCCTTACCCCCGGGTTCGTTCAGCCCAAAGCGTAGGGTAAGCTTTCCACGTAGGGTTAGGGTTTGTTTAAAAGGAAAAATATCCAATCTGGTGTGAGAGCCCAGAAAGTAAGACCACTCTCTTTGTCTTCAGTGTCTCATAGATTCTCATTACCCTTCCTCTTTGGCAGTCAGCACTTGGACTTTTTTCCTTTGGAACCAGCAAAGCAACCAAGATCTCTTCCTATAAAATAACTAATTAAAGTGACGTATTATTCTATCCTATTTATTAGAATATTATTTGAATATGTTTTCCAGTAAAAAGATGAAAGAAGCAATTATAGACTTCTGTAATAGCTGCACAATGATGACCAAAGAGACAAGCAAGGTCTAAGGCTTCCTATCTGTGGTCTGCCCTGTGTACCCTCTCTGTTATCTTTGCAGATGGAGGTCTGCACAGCTAATTTCAAGAAAAGATGAGTTGGCTGAAGGATGAGGTCCTGTGGAGATAGGATGGTCTTGGTCTGGCTTTAATGAACAGCATAAAACAGAACAAAGTCATATGATTGGAGCTTTTGAAGGCAGCCATGGCCAAAAAATTAGCTTTTGCCCGATTCAGTGTCATTTATATTAGAAGTATAACCCGTATGTGCTAATAAGCTTAATGAAGTACATGGTGCCACATAAATGACTGCATTACTCAGCTGTCTGCTTAGATTTTGCTATTCATTACATAGGAGGAGAAGAACAACATGGGCTGTATATAAGAAGGGTAAAAATTTCAGCTCATTAGGAGGAAGACCTGAAGGACTTCAGAGACAAGATACTGTCCTCTCCCTCCTCCCAAACAGGGATGCCTTCTTTGTAAGCTTCTTCAAAGGATTATTACCTGTGTTAACACAATATTGTTGTTATTGTTAGATCTGTATCACAGATAGTGCATTTGTCAATGTCAATTCCAAAACTTTTTCTTTTGCTTCAATAAATTGCAGTATTAGTCAGTCTGTAATCTCAAGGTTCTTCCTAAATGTGACTGGACCTATGAGGTTGGATTGGTTAATCTCAGTATTTGTGGATCTGTGACCACACAACTTCTTATTGAATGTGACCAGAATTCTAGTGCTAAAATGAAAAACTGCCCTATTTATGAATCTGTGCCCATGGAAGCTCCTATTGAACATCACCAAACATATGGAGCTGAAAAGCCCTCTGAACTCTGGGGACTGGCTGGAAGGCAAGGGGTTTATTTTCTGTGAAATTTATTCATCTTAATACATAAAAGATCTATATCATGTACATATATATGTAAATAAAACACCCTGTCAAGTACACAATGCATGGAAACCTTAGTTCCAAATTTTCAGATCAGAAGATTGTGGGTACTGACGATTTTTTATTTCTTTTTTTAGTTCCCAGCTCCTGCAGCTGTATGTATAACAAATCTCTTACTGAAGCGTAAACTTCTAGGTGCCTTTTCCTCCCAGCACCCTGCAGCAAAATACCTTTGTTTATAATGGATTTGTGGTTTGTATAATGACCATTCTGGTTCAGAGGTGCAGGATACTCTGCACGTGCATAAAACTGTAAAGGATAAAAAGGTACAGCTTGAAGGTTGAGAGGAACTGAGATATTTTGACTTTGGCTGCTGACAGAAATGATCAGTGTTAGTTCAGGGTTCTTTAGGCATTCTGGTGCTGAGCACTTGAAAATCCTACAGTACTTTTAGTTTTCCTGCAAAAGCAAACTTGGCAATCACAATTATCTGTGTGGAAAGCACTTCAAGCATTCTTTTCCAGTTGGTGAGATTGGTAATAGGGTAGGTGGCTGTATTTTATTTTTTGTTTTGTTTCCTTTCTAAAATTGATTCTAGATTCCACTGATTGAAAACGCTTTCTAAATCATTGGAAATGTTTTTGTTTGACTGCAGTGCTTAAAATTCTGTTTATCTCCACATACACAGACTTTCTAGTGTCTGTCCCACTGACCAACCTGTGTTCCTCACAACATGAGTTATAGGTCTAGCACAAAAACCAATAAGTTCACAGGAGATGTGTAACTAATGTTTGTATTTTCTGTCTCTGGCATGAGGAGAAGGCAGTCAACAGCAGGCTGATATTTTTACATTTGTAGATATTGAGAAGTTTACCCAGGTTTTTGGACAGCAGTTGAGCTCTCGTCCCACTCAGTGTTTCCCTTAGTGCTTTGCCCAGATTGCAATTTTGTGCACTCGCATGTGAACTTTCCAGGGTGCAGAGTTTTGTCCTGCTGCCCTGGCACTAAAACATGGTTTATGCCCTGTCCCTCTGTATCTTGCATCCTTCAGGTGGCTGGAGTTGTTGCATTTGTTTTTCCCCTTCTTTCCACCAAATGGAAGTCTGTTACTCACTATGCAAAGAGCATACCGATACTGAAAATTTTGAGGATGAAGATCAACAAAACCTCTGAGAACTGCCTAGTGCTGCTTAATATTGCTCACTGAGTGCTGTCCCATCACAGTTATTTGAATTTGTTATTTTAAAGCTAACTGTTCCATTGTAGGCAGATCCCAGATGTTCAGCTTCCTAGTTCCTTCATGCCAGCATTAAAGACCTTTGACCAATATCTGATTAAAGAGAATTAAAATAGCTTCTTTGGTCAAATGCAGACAGGATGAAGGGAGAAAAATGTAACCTTCGGAAAAACCTACAGACCTGCACTTCAAGCAGAGGGTAGTGGTAGGATACTTGCAGATAAGCTTTGCAATTACAGTTCAAGGTATGATGCTACATAAATTAAGCAAGCTACAGGGAGGAAGAAAAAATACTCCCAGATGCCTTTCTGTAAGTTGTGCTAACATGAAGGAGATGTCAGTCACCAGATTTAGAGATTGACAGAAATATCCTATCTCGTGTCTGTTAAACAGGATATTTCAGAAATCATTTTCTGATGGAATCATCTTTTCCCTCCTCTGTTGCATTTTGTGCAGTTAGCCAGCTCCGTATCAGGGAAATAAACTGAGGTAGGAGTAATATTTCTACAAAATAAAGTGGATTATGCCCCCATTATTTCCAGTTTTGAATGACTCGTGTGTAAACTATGGTGTGCATGGTGTTGAAAAATGATCAGCTCTTTGGGCAAATGCTGATTGCATCTGTCAGCAATATGGGAGTGGTGACAAAGGAAGAAATGACACAGAGCGAAAGTGCTTGTCCCGATGCCTATCCCAGCATCCAGGCAAGTGTGTGTAAAGGGTCTCTCAGCATACTTCTATGTGTCAGGTTAGCTTTTGCTCCTAGATAAATTAACCTTTTTCATCGTTTTTGCATTTTTTCACACTTTCATTAAGAGGTTGTTTAGCAAAGTGTTTTATCACATGTAGGACACATGTTGAGTTGAGAACAAGAACCATGGACAAAGCTGGTAGGCCTGTACTTATAAAATAATTTGCCTGCATCTGGGTTGCTACTGCGTTGTCACTGGCAGGAAAGGGATAGGCTGTTGTTCATCCAATTTTAAAGCAGCAATGAAAGCAACTAATGCTGGATAATCAATCTGAATGTCCTTTGATGTTCCAGCTCCCTTAAATATGCCGTTCCTGGGGCTGTTGTCCCAACATAGCTAGTAATGTAATTTTGCAGGTGTGAGGAATCAAAATTGTCTTTCTGTTTAGAAAAGAAGATATATTTTTATTCACTTTTTAGGTGGCCTCATGGAGAGCTCTCAGTCTAGTAGGTGAAATGAGGGTATATAATGCTGATATGTTACCATGAATTTTGTGAGTAATTCTGCTTTCAAAATTGGCTCTGTGGTGACAGGATTCTGTCAGGAAGACAAGCAAGTCACTTTCTGGAATATAGCCTGAAAATTATAAAACTTTCAGAGTAATTGTATTCTAGATGTGATGTGCTTGAAAATGAGGATGGGCTGTCTTTAGGAAAGTTGAAGCAGGCATGTCCTTTTTTATTGCAATGTCTTTTGTTTTTTTCTGTGGTCAACTTGAGGCCAATAGCTAGCAGTCTGGAAACAGGATTGCTATCTTAGAAACTTTATTTTACTGTACTTGTAGTTTATGGTTTATTTCTGTGAACCACAATTCTTGGAACATTTTCGATAACAGAATCAGTGGGAGCGTTTCATTTCAATATCAATAATTATTTCTGGTGATAGATTTTAAGTGGTCCAAAAGAGGATGGAAGCAGGAATTGAGATTACAGTGAAATAGGGGAGTAAATCTGTGCTCTGTCCCCTTCCCAGATCAAGGCCAGTCGATTAACACAGCAGTGCTGAAACCTTTTTGGACAAATGTCAGCAAATCAGGCTACAGGGCTTGTTCTGCCTGTAGTCTAAATGGGTAATAACTCCCAAGTGCCTTGAAGCCAGACAGCTTTTCAATCCCCAATCTGAATTACTGCTGCAGTTTTAACCTGGTTACGTGAATAAATCATTCTAAAAAAATACAAGTAAGAGGATATTGAACAGCCTAAGTATTTATGGCCTGTGGTTACACTGGTCCCGGACACAGGGCAAGAAAACCAATTTCCAGGGGTGGCCTACTTCATACATCACTAGCCAAGTATGTTAAAGTGCTGATGGCTAGGAACACCTAACTATGCATGATTAGACTGAGGTGGCAGGACACATTTTTTCCTTTTATATTCCTTGGCTTGAAATTTAGAGGACACATCACTCTTCAGCTTAAAGAGTCAGAGGTCAGGAAGTTTCAATCTCATCCTTCTCACATCACAACCTTAATTTCATTTTTCTGCCTCAAACACTATTTAGATTTATGATTAGATGCCATGGTGAGAGGCACTAAAATATCTATCTCTTTGGCTTGTCATCTGTCTGTCTCAACAAACTAAGTAGAAACTATGAACTAAAAGTGAGAAATAACTAAATAAGGCCAGGGCATTGCACATATGTCCCCTTTTTCTCTGACAGATGTCAAGCAGACCAGGACTAAGGGGAGTGATTCACTAGACTATCCAGGTGTGTGCATTATCTTGCAGAGGTGTGATGGTGGCACAGACCAGGATGTCTTTAAAACATGAAAAATATTAAAAAATTACAAAGATAACATTTCAACTCTATGCCTTAGGCCAGCAGCTGTGAAATTGAATCTGTGTTGCAATCTGATGCTCAAATGGCATCTTCTCAGGGCTTTTGCTGATGGTAGTTGCATCCTTAAGCAGATGAGTAAACTCTTAATAGAAGAAGTTTTGCCAAGAATCAACACGAGTTCTTTAATCATGGTGGTTGTTTATTGACCTGTAACTAAGAATTTTAAACTGTCTTGAACTGAGCAAAATGCATATATAGATTGTTGGGTTTTTTGTCCTCTTCCAGTATCTAAGAAGGAGTTAAATGATTGCTTGATTATCAGCAAAATCACCTAGGTCACAATCTCTGAGTTCCACATTTCTAGCATTCAAGCTTTGCAGCTTTGTCATAAAATCTATTGGTTGACATATTAAAAAGTTATGTTTAATATTCTCTTCCAGAAGGGACCAGAGCAATGTGTTGCATGCTTGTAGAGTCATGAAAATTGTGAAGAAAGGATGTAAAATACCCTTAAACTTGGTGGCAGTTCCTTTGTGCAAGTCTAGATAAATGCAGGAACTGCCAGGTAATAAATAAGTAGGTGTTGCAGTCTTCATTCCTCAGGTGTATTTGAGGAGGTGGTTATTAACTGAGAAAGTTATTTTCTGTTATCTCAGTCAGGCCTGGATGTGCTGGGATGTTGGAGAAACTGTTGTCAGCAGGACAGGGGCCCAGGCAAACCTTCCACGAGCTTTTTATATATTTCATTCAGGCATCAGCCTCATGTACGCAAGAGAATGTACATGGCTCACGCCTGCTGACATCCCGAAGTTTCTTAGTCACAGAACATTCTTAAAAGCTTTTCAGCCAATAGAAAGCTTCTAAAGTTTACAGACAAGTGTCCTAACCAGTCACTAAAAGGTGCATGTACACCTGTTACAGACAATGCTTGCTTGTATGTCTTGTATTACTGCACAATATGCCGTTATTAAGCTTAAGGAACTTCAGTATCCTTGCTAAGCACATTTTCTGCAGCTTCAAGACTTCTCTGAGCCAAGCCTAGA
>VZTN01001034.1:3626-22286 GCA_013400515.1 Erpornis zantholeuca | reverse complement strand
TCCCCCAACCCCTCCCCCAACAAAACAATATAAAAACCCCAGAAAAAATGTCAGAAAATCCTTATCAGATGACTAGTGATCCTTAGTGATGACTTTTTGAATACAAACAGATCCCTTATGAGTGCATTAAAAACCGGAAAAAAATTGCAAATCATAATTAACAATATTTCACAAATGCAAAATAGATTATCCTGTTAAGCACACTATCAAAGAAAATTTATATATATATATAGCATATATAGGAACATCTATAACAATATTTTGCATAAAAAACCCTGACATTTGTATATTTTCTCTTTTTATATTAATTTCACACCTATTAATATTTAATTCACAGACAATACAATCAATTGGAGCAATAGATATGAAGCTTACAGGTATCCACATACATAGTAGAAATAAACAAGTAAGGTATGAAAAATGAAAGCATTTGGTACTTGGGTTACTTAGTGTTTCGGATAGAGTTGCTGCCTAGGAAATAACAGAAAATCTTTATCCAGAAGAGAAATTATGGCAATCAAGACATTAACAACATTAGAGAAATTAGTGCCTACTTAAAACACAGTTGAATTACAAAGTAATCAAGTGTCACATCTAGATCCAACTCCTTTTAATGCTGTATGAGGCATTTCTTCAGCATAGTGTAGGCAGAGCTGAAATTGTTTTAGAATTACCTTGGTAGGGTTAAGTTAGGCTGGATTAACCTTTTACAACTATCTGGAAAGTGGAGTAAAACAACTTGGTCTTCACTGAGCTCTGCTCTCTACTGTCACCCAGCTGAAGTGCTGGCATTTGAGACAGGTAGAAAAAAGAGCTTGGACACATACAAGCTGAATTGCAGGCAGACACAGGGGTGACCAATTGTAGTTTTGAGTGCTTGGGTGAACACAGCTACAGTGGAGTTAGTATAAAGCAATAATATTTGAAATTGGGGGGGAGATGGGAACCACCTTGAATTACTAATTTAAAACATTTGAAAAATAAAGTTTTCCAACAATTATTTCAGTGAATTTTGACCTCTCATGAAGTTTTAGCATTCCTGAAACTTTTCAGGAAGAACAGAAAGGCTACCTTGAGGTGTTGCACAAAGAACTACCTCCTTTTAATTGCTTTCAACTCAGTAGTTCAAAACTTTGGTTAATGCCCCCCATTTATTTATTTTTCCACATGCCACCAAAGAGTGTACAGATCTCTACCATTCCTTCCACAGCAGTTTACTTTTCAGGAAAGAAAGTAATCTACCTTCTCATTTCTCATATAGATGCTGCTCCTAATCTTTTACTTTTTACTCTCTTAGTAGCTCTTCCAACTCTATCCTTTTGGAATATGAGGAACATCACACAGTACACATGACTTATATGTTGGACCAGTTAATAGGAAGATGATGTCTATGAATTTGTTCAAGTCCTCCTAATTAATTATTGAAATATTATTTACTTTGCTGATAGTTACTAAGCACCAAGGCAGCATTTTAGTGGAGTTATCAGAGCTCTGGGATCTCATTTCTATATATAATAGCTATCTCAAAATCCATCACATATAAGTAAAATTTGGAGGTTTTTTTTTTCCAGTGCACATCATTTAATTGTGACATACACTGAAGTTCATCTGCCACTCCAACAGCAGCTGAAGTGTGCATCCTAAGGTCCACAGAGAGGTTTCTGGCAGATGCTTCCTAGGTTCTTCCCATAGTGAACCCATCTGTTTGTTTCCAAGGAAGAACCAACTATATACCTCACTCTCCAAGCATTTATTTTCTATGACATTCACCTAATGGACCAGTACACTTTCTGCTCCTGTTGTAGTTTAAATGGACTCAGCAACAGCTTTTTCTGCTTTTTGCAGGTAAGAAACTTTAGTGCTTTTGCTTGCCTAATTGCATTTTTATATTTAAGGTGCTGGAATCATGGGGTTTTTTTGGCTTTCAAGTAGTTTACAGTTATCACTGTTAAAGACCAGGTCTGCATTACCGACATTATAAATCAGATATTCCTTACGTCCTCCTTCTCTTGAAGGTTCTTTGATCAACTTTTCCATAACCTAACTTGATGGCATCCAGAAGTTTACTCTTGGGATCATGATTTGACATGACACTTACATAATTTACATGAAAGCAATTTAAATATCCCATTATAGCTTTTCCTAGACTTTCAAGCTTTTGCTTTTTCCCAGTATGTTAGGCTTGCTATCCTTATCCGGTCATACAGTTAAAGGGAGTCATATTTCCCTTTTGAGGCCTGGAATTTCAATCCATAAGGATAACATCTAACTCACTGACTTGTTAAAGACAACCAAGACTAACAAGTTAATATTTGCTTAACATCTATCCCTCTTCTTTCATACTCATATTTATTAACATACATTTGTTAGAATATTCACTTTTCCAAATTAGAGGAATTCAATAGATTTTTTTTTAGCTTTGGACAATCCTTACATAATTTCCATTTGGGGAGAGGATACTAGAAAAAAAAAAAGAAAAATAAGAAGCAAATGTGCTTTATAAAACTTGGGATCTAAGAAGGGACAGGGATAGGGGAGAACACTCGTTTGAATAAAAGAAACCACAAAAACATATTTACTCAAACCCCAAGCAAAGCCATCTTTTTCCTCTGCTACTGGTAACATGGGACAGTGATTTTTTTTCTGTTACTTCATCCTTCTGTGATTAATAGGAGACTCTCAAACTTAATGATGCTACACCAGCATATACACAAAAAATAGTCACACCAAGATAATTTAAAAGAGTCTTGTAGAAGCAGTTCCACAGGTATGTTATCAACTCTGGTACTAATTATCTTGATTTTTTAAGGATAAAATATTTCAAACTAAACTTCTTAGAGGGATTAATATTTTACTTCACTGAAGTTATTTCCCAAGAGTTCATTAGTTTGCAGGTCCAGGTACACAATCACAAAAATGTAAGAAGGCATAATAATTCTCAAGCTAGGAAAAAAACCCCAAAACCTCCACAGGATCATTTAGAAGGTTGAGATTCTAGAAAAATGCATTTTTAAAAGAAACCAAAATAGGGATGAACTGATGCAATGCTGACTTCCATTTAACCACTACAACTAGCACTATATCAGGTCCAAATATGCTTAGTATGCAAATATGTTTTATTTATTAACAGTAACAACAATAATAGTCACTCCAAGACATGCAATCACCTTTTAAGTTCTTATCTCCAAGGGAAAGCTAGTGTGCCACATGGCATGGTATGAACTTACAGTGCTCTCCCTCTCTGCAATAAATTCCTCATGACATTTCTCATGCACATAGTACTTTGCACACAAGGCAGCTCACTACTAGAAATAAAAATTTATTTAAAATCTAGTCATCTTCCACTAAATGCATGCTAAAACCATATACACAGGAAACTAGGAGCACAGTCCCACACTATCAGCAACTATCAACTGTTCACTCACACTGTAGCTAACAACTTCCTATTTTTTCCTCCATAAAACCCCCCACCATGTTTGTCACTTCTGTACTTTAAGTCTTATGATGAGCATAAAACCCATAAGAAACTCAGATGCACTTAACTCTTTTCATAACATTAACCAGACCCAGCTTTAAGTCAACAGCTGTTTCTTTTTTTTTTTTTCTGTTCTAGCAAAAGTTAGATCAAATTCTTAAGGCACAAGAAGGCATTAATCCAGCATGAATTATAGACTGACAGAACATAATGGGTTTCAGCCTGTTTGGCATTGATGAGTGGAGAGAAAAAAAGTAATAAAACAATAAACCCCAATCAACCAGAGAGCCCCTATTCTACACCTCATTTTCCAAATTAATAAGAGGAAATATCTCCTTTTCCACATCTCTTTTTGGCATTCTTCAGGGCCATATTTTATTACTAATGCTAACCTAACACACTTTCAAAAGATTCAGTGTGCTTGAAAATTTTAGTTTTCCACCTTCAAAAACCATTTGTCCTTGAAAAACACTGTGCATTCAAAATGTTAATGTTTCTGTAGCGACAGTACTACTAAATGTCATTGCTATAATTGCGTCAAAATACAATTAGGAATTCTGGCAAGATAAACACTTTGAAACACAATTTTTGTATCGTTCTTTCTTGAGTCTAAGAAAAGCCTGTCAACCTGCAGGCCAGCCAATCACTTGGGGTGTTATAACACTGCAGGCTGTAGTGTTTGTAATTATTAGTTTGCATTAATCAAGAACATACTGTGAGAGGAACAAAGCCTTCTGATTGCGAGATGAAGGCAACTGCCCCTCTTGTACCCAGCCAAATGGCTCACAGAGAGAGCTGTGCATTAAAATAAACACATCAGAGAAGACTTTTCTGGTGTATAAATGGGAAAATGACAGAATAAAGAAAGAAGTAGAAAGAACACCACTGAACAGAAAAAGTCGTATCAAATGTACTTTGAGTATTTCCCAAATAACTAGGTATGGAAATTTCTGTGCTTTGGGCATATGGCAGTTGTTCCTCCCCTTTTCTAGGGGAAGACAGGAAAAAGAGTTGGCAAATGGTATATAAAGCTTGAAGTGAAACTCCTATGGAGCATATGAAGAACAGGGAGGACTGAGGTGTTTTTCTCAATGTATGAGGGAAGTACTGGAAGTCTGCATACATTCCACCAGTATATTGTACTGATGGCCAGTACAGGACACTCTGCTCTCAGTGTCTTTTTATCCTGTAGTCAAAATCCAATCCTGTATTGTAGAACCAAAACTGAATTTTCATCAAGAACCTCTTAAAAAAATAAAAAAATTAAAAAATTAAAAATTCCCCCAAACCAGAAATAACATCTAGAGATCTTGGATGACAAATTATTCAAAATGTTGTTGCTGACAGAACTGTTGATCTGTGAAGTCAGGGAAAGGTCAGAAGCAGAGGTCAGCAATAGAAACGAGTGATTCATCAAAGACTCCGAATCACTTAAAAGGCTGAAACTATCCACATATTCAATGCTTTGTATTTTCCCTGCTTTATGTTCTCCCCTTGTGAACAATATGCAGCAGAATACCATTAATACACATCTTTGTGCCTGCTACAATCTACATGAGAGACATAAATCATTAAAATGTTGAACAAATGACCCAACCAAGGAATAACTACTAATGCAGAAGGATTCTTAAAGTCATGTAAGAAATAATTTCAGGTCTTGAGAGGATTTAAAAATCAGCATAAAAGACACTGGAAAAGTGCTAAATCTTATGCAAACATTCAAGCTCCTCTGCAAAGTTATGGCTACTGACTTTTCTGTGTGAGAGTATTTGAAGAGCTCAACATTGTATGGGGACACCTTGGCATGATTTTGGCATTTTGAGACAGTAAGACAGAAAAAGCCTCCCAAAATGAATTAAAATTACTTTAAAAATTATTTCCTTTTTGCTACTCTAAGAGCAGTATCCACACCAAGCTACCACAATTCACTGCTTTCAAAAGCCAGTATACATAGACAACTCTGCCTCCCAGACACAGTAGGAACCAAAATGTACCCTAATGGTAAGGACGCATCTCTCCTATGAGAAAACACAATTCTCTAAGCCTTTTTTCAGCCTGAAGGGGTGAAGACTTATGGATGATCTAATTACAGCCTTTGACCATCTGAAGGGAGCCCACAGGAAAGATGGATGGGGACTTTTTACAGGAGCATGTAGTGACAGGACAAGGGGCAATGTCTTCAAGTTGAGAGTAGATTTAGATTCAGTACAAGGAAAAGACTCCTAACTGGGAGGGTGGTGAGGAACTGGAACAGGTTGCCCAAAGAACCTGTGGATGCTCCTTTCTGGAAACGTTCAAGGACAGGTTGGAAGGGGCACTGAGCAACCTGGCCTAGAAGAAGGTGCCCTAGCCCATGGCAGAGGGCCTAAATGATGTTTAAGGTCCCTTCCAACACAAATAATTCTAGGATTTCTACTAAATGCATTAATATTATACAAATAATGTTATTTTCTTCCTAAGTAAAACCATGAACCACAACATCCAATCTAGCACAAAATGCATTTCTCTAAATTCCTAAAGCCCAGCATCCATCATGAGAGAGAGAAGATACAACTAGTTTATAAACGTTTATAATTATGATTGAATTAGCCAGGAACTTCTTGCTAGCCTTTTAACTATGTACTGCTTAAAACACTTGAAAATATATTATGGTAGATAATCTATTGAATGGAAAAACTGTCAGATAGACAACTTTTATGAAGAAAATCATCTGCTTAGCCACAAAGCTTATCACAAAGGCAGAGATAATTAGAGTTTACCCACAACTTATGTAGATCTACAGAGACAAATTCTAGCAGTGAGAGATTAATTTTTGTCCCAGAGTTATGTATTTTTTTAACATTTCCCACAAGACTGATACCAACTGACTAGCACATGGATGCATTATTGCAGGTAAACTAATCAATTTACTGTGGACTGACTTTTACATGGAATCTCCCATACAGCAGATAGCACAGTACAGAAAAAGACTACTAAATTACTCCTGGGGTTGGTTTTAAGATGTTTGGAAGATGGAACTGGGAGGACTGGAGTTAACTGCTTGGTCTAAACAGCATATTAAAGAACCCATCAGAAGAAATATTTTTCATATTATTGACTTTGGTTATTAGACCAAGCCAATAAAGCACATGAACAGCTTTATTTATAAATGAAACAACACTGAAGTAGAGTCAATCACATGCTTTAAGTCTTTGTGGAGATTGAACCTACTGGTTTGACTTATAGTGGGATCTTAGAGATAAAATTTTCCTTTAAGAGTGACCAGCTTAATTATTAAATTGACAGTTTTATGTCTATAGTTATAACTCTTCCAAAATTAAGTAGCTGACAATTAGCTGAACTGGTCACAGATGTGCAGTTATGAACATTTCCTGCATGATAGTTATTTCTAACGAAACATGAGAGGATCACAACTTTAACTGAAAAATGTAGGTAAGTATAGTTAAAACAATTTCCATCATATTTTATTGGTCATTCCTTTTTATTTCTTATCACATGTTTCTTTGTTAAAAAAAAATATTAATGAGATGCTTCTAATAAGTTCTGGTCTTTCATTTCTTTTAGACCATTTATAGTACAAGGATTTACAAGGGACATCCAACTGGATCTCAACTAAATAATGAAGGCTCATAAAAGACACCCAAGATAAAGGTCCACAGATTAATCTCTTCACCAATGATATTTTATAATGTGCATTGTGTTGCCAGCCCACTTTCTTATACAAGAAAAAAGTTGATTCAAAACGTGCTTTTAAATATTTATTTTGGTTGGTCCTTCCCTGTAAAAAAGAGAGAAAAAGAGAATAAAGATAATTCAAATACTGCTGCAGCTGAAAAATTGTACTAAGAAGTCCTCCTACTGCTCTAAACTGCAGGCTTGAATGAGAGAAGTGGATGTAAAACCCCCTAAATGAAACAACCAAACTTTATTCAAATAATCTGTCAGACTAATAATTTGTAACCCATATATGTTCTCTGTCTAGATGGCATTACTTTTTCAAGACTGAGAGAAGAAAAGAGAACTGGAGAAAATACCTATAATTGTCTAAAAATGCCATGTACTTACTGCACCCACTGAAATTATAACATCAAAAAAATAAAATAAATTCCACAGTTACAAATGTTAACACCAGCAGTGTAACCAGGAACAGACCAAAGCCCTCTGGCTTCAGTTGCTGTTCCTGCTGGGGCAACCTTCCAGGGCAACTTTCCAGGGCCTCTTCCGCAGGGCAGCAGGCAGGGAGTTAATGGACAGGAGAAATCAAAACTTCTAAGACCCATCCCTCTTCTCTCTCCAGTTGGGATGTGCTCACAGTTATTTGAGCCACAACTCAACATACAAAACCTAGTATGTTTTGAGGACTTTTGGCTAGGATCAGAAAGTCCAAATGCTGTTTTGTTTCTCCACCCAAAACACTCCTCCTGTTCCCATGCTTCCCCCTCCCAAGTCACAGTGACAAGCTATAAAAACTGACAGAACATGGATTAAATTTACTGTGTGCCTCAGCTTTTTCTGAAGTGGCAGCTGCCCACAGCACATGGATTTTGTCCCGCAGGACTTTCTGGGCAGTGAAGGGCAGCCCAGCACCAGTGGGTGCTCCATGAAGGGTGAGAAGGGGAGGCTGGGGCCTTATCAGGGCCAACAGACTTGACATAATTTTAAAAGAGAAGTGACTAGCACAAAGGTAGATTATCAGTAACCTTCAAGTGAGAGAGTTCCAGAGAAGTGTCAGCTGTTCAGAAGCAAAGCAATTTCAGGATCAGGCAGCAAACCCTCATGTCTTTCAGCTCTCCAGAAGTAGGCAGTAGAATTAAAATTCAGTAAATATATTTTAAGTTCAGTAGGAAAACATGCTGCTGATTCTGGAAGCCACAATAAACTGGGATTACACTGAACTTTCTATTTTTTAAGGCAAATCCCTCAGAACAGAGCAGGTTAAGAAATGTTTCCTGTGTGAAGGTATTTTTCTACCAGCAAAAACTATAATTTCATGTCAAACATGAAAGCATTAAATCTAAAAGTTTTGAGCTACAGAAACATTTAAGCAACTTCATACATTTTAGGCAGAGAAGATTATGCCAGTCCTGCAATTGGGGTACATCCTAAACTATGCCTCCATGGGAAATATACGGACTAAATGAACACAAAATGGACACAAAAATAAAAAATCTAAGCTAAGTCAATATATTAAGTCAAGTTAACATATTGCAAATAATGCCAACTAGACACCTTATAATTCAAACTAATATGAGTTGATGTTAAAATAAAAAACCAAGCCTCATGAATATCCCACAGTAATAATTTAAACCAGATATGATAATTGAACATCAATTTCATAATTTCAGAATTTATTTTTTTTTACAAGGATTAAAAACCTAAAAATCTTTTGGCAGAGAGACAAAGGTAGAGCATTTGCATTGTAGGGAATACCCAGAGAAGCCCTCAGCCCATCGATTCACTTCTGTAAGTCAGACAACATGTCCAGAGACAACTGTCCATTCAACTATCTGGGCTGTGGTAAATCCCCATGGAATGGATAAAGCCCTTAGCTACATGTTCCTGCCATTCACTTTCCTCCTCTGAGCTGTCATTTACTGCTTTCTTACTTCTTCTCTTTTTACTTGGTCCAAAGGGTCTCTCTCCCGTTCCTGCGGAAAGACACACACACTCCCCAAGGATAATAGACACATCTTAAAAAAAACCCAAAAAGCCCAAAATACCATCAAACCCCACACACCCACCCCAGAATCCATTACACATTTTTACTAAGAATAAATTTTTCAACTAATCACTACAGCTAAAGGGCCACTAGCAAGAGACTTGCTTCATAAGGTGTTCAAACATTTTTTGTGCTTACGGTAGTTATATAAAACTGTAAAATCAAGATTACATGCTACAGTATCTGAGGAAAATAGATTGCAATATCATCCATTTTTGATTTTACACATAATCAAAAACCCTGAAAGACAAAGCTATATCCATTTCAGCAAGAATATTTCAATGTTCCAAAAGGAAAGATTATAGGATATCCAAGACTATTTTCTAAAAATGAAGACAACTGAACAAAAATAGCATCTTTGGGTTTTTTTCTGAATCTACAATTACTGTAAACTTTACATAAGCACCACTTCACAACAAAAATACCCTTATTTTAGCTATTAAGAAATACAGGCAACCCTCCATCAAGTGCATTATTCAGATTCATTTGAGAACCATTTAAGATTATGTTGCATGCATGGTTTTCTTAGGGTTTTTGTCCCCTAAAACACAGCCCTGATAATACACATAAAATAAAAGATGATTCTTTAAGCATTTTTCATGAGAACATAACTAGTGTTAAAGAATTAAGATTGTACCAGGCAGTTCAGGATCCGGTCTTTGCTATCAAGATACTGCATATGCTGGAAGAAGTTGAATCATGGCATTCTGTAGGTTGCAAAGGACCTTTTAAGGCCATCTACTCCAACCTCCCTGCAACAAGCAGTGACAACTTCAACCACATCAGGTTGCTCAGAGCCCCATCCAATCTGACCATGAATGTTTCCAGGGATGGGGCATCCACCACCTCTCTGGCAGGCTGATCCAGCGTCTCGCCACCCACATTGCAGGAAACACCTTCCTTATTTCCAACCTAAATGAACTCTCTCTTCCAGGTAAAACCATCACCCCTGCCCAGTCACAACAGGCCCTACTAGAAAGTCTGTCCACATCCTTATACGCCCCCTTTAAGTATTAAAAGGCCACAACCACATCTTCCTGGAGCCTTTTCTCCTTCAGGCTGAACAACCACTACTCTCTCAGCCTGTCTTTCAAGAAGGGGTGCTCCAGCCCACACACCATTTTTGGGGCATAACCTGTCTTATTAACACAGAGATATATTCCTATAATCTAGTCTCAAGTTTCCTAAGTTTTTCTTCTCCTAAAGCAATGATTTAAAAAACAGCTCTTTTTTTTTTTTTAAATTTCATCTCTCTCTCTCTGTGAATGAATCTTGAATAATTCCCGACTTATTTTCTACATATTTGCACACTTGGAAAATACATTAAGCCCATCTTTATAGTTTCCACAAAAATCACCAAAAAGGTGTGTGGACTCAGGGTAAAGAGGCATTTGAAATTAACTCTCCCACTTTCTAACAGAAGCTCTTGAGATCTCTCCATAACAATAAAGGGTGTCCCCAACACCTGAATTTTGTAACTTTGTCTAGTTAGTGCATCCATGTCTGTGGATGTCTTGCTGGATAAGCCTTTAAATGATATTAAGCTGGAGAAATGCCTTGTTTCTTTATACCTGCTCTGAATCATTTATATAAGATTCTAGGAGCTGATTTTCTTAACTAAGAAGAATTTGGAGCATAAGCATTGAATTTCCCTGTGCCCCAGTGTTCTGAAGAGACACCCACAAGGCTTAAAGGGCAACATAGCAAGACATCACTGGGATAACTCCACCCCACATCCACTCTGTTCCAGGCTCATTCGTGCTTTTATGGGTTTAGCTTTTGATTTCCACTATAGAGTCAGATATGCTCTGCAATAAAATGATTAACTCTCTAGACACATGTGGTACATCTGAAGTCACTTCATAAGAATTAGAAAGTATAGAAATAAGTTACTTAAAAAGATGACTGCTATCAGGATATTTTGAAATGCATAATTCAGGAGAGATCAGCTAGAAGCTACATAAAACATAATTTAATTCCACAGTGAAGTTCAGATTTCCCCTGAATTCTGAACAGCCTGGGTAAAATATTTTAGTTTTGTAGACAAGATATCTGTATTTCATTTACAAAGGTTATGACTTGCATTCAAATTACTGAATCCATTTCAGACTAAGACCACCTGTAAAGCCAAGTATGCTAATAATTTCAGAAAATAATAGGCCCTCAGACATAAAATCAGGGTATTTCTATACTGGCATGACAGTCATTTCAAACTTATTTGCATTTCCACAGACTTTAATACATTTTATTCTGAAGACAGAGTTCCCTTTTATTGCAGTCTCTTTCAGAATCTCTTTTGTCACATGGAAGAAAACAGATACATTATTTAAATGTTTGGCATTTTATAACAACATTTTAACTATCACTGTGATGCTTTTACTTGCTTATGGCTCAGAGTAAACCATGACAACAAATAAAATTGATTAACTAGAATTAATATTATGATTAATTCACAGTTCAGTGCCTATGGCAGTGGCTTAATCAGTACTTTTTATTTGTCATCGTCAGGTTTAGCTATAACAAATTCATTATGATAATGAAAAGGATCTAGAACTGGCACTTTAATCAGAACATAGATGTGGAGTGCAATATATATTAGTAAACCAGGCAGAACTTCCTCATATACACACAGACACAATTGTTCCTTAAATCTGTGTTCTGCCATTCCAGGTCTTAAATATTTCTCTGAGACTTAGTCACTATATAACAGACAAGGTATTCATCCTTATTTCAAGTTTTGGTCAGGTATGAACAGACCTGCATCTGCAGAGCAACTAATAGCCCAGAATTGCTATTCTGTAAACAAGATAATTATAATTTAAGGCAGTGCCTTCTCCTCACAAAGATAAAGCATATGTGAACCCATCACCTTTATAGAGTGCGGACTGTACACAAGAAATCTTAATGGATTATCTTCTTGTTGCAAAAATTGATACCAGATACTACAGAGTGAACAACTCTGACGAAAACCAAAAGGGTCAAATACATTGAATCTATTTTGGATAAGATGGAAATCAAGTAATTTGTCATCTTTGTACATCTCTTCTACCTTTGTCCTTCAAGTTATGAGGTCTTTTACTTGTCTATACCTAGAATTTTAAAAAAAGCTACAAAAAGGATGCCACAAAAATTTGAAGTCTTTGGGGTACAGAGGGGAGATAAGTGGAGCAACAAATTAAAAAAGGATGTAATGTCTCTTCTCAGAGCTTCAGTGATGTGGAATGCCAGAAAGAGTAAAAAAAAAAAAATCAGTAAAATATTACCTTATAAATAAAAAGAACTCTAATATACACTAATTAAGAGTGCTATTTTACACATCAGTGTTATGCTACCCTCCTTTTAACTCATGCCAATATTCTTCCATTAATTCCATTTGAACAATTCCCAAATTATCAGTAGAAGGTCACAAGTTTTCCCACTTATACAATTTCTACAATTTTCCAGAGTGATGAAACACCAAAGAAATGTTCTGAAGTTACTGCGCACTTAGACAATACATTTAGATCTGAAAAAGACAAAAAAACCAAATCCAAAATAATTCCCACTTAAAATTTTAAGCAAAATAAAGAACACACACTCATGCTCAGCTCTCACCTACTAAATTTTTCCAAGCTTCCTCAGGCAGAAAAATACTTTTGAAAATAAGTCTTAATTCTCTAGAGCATTGGTGCTCCCAACCACATGGACTGCAGATGGACATTTATGCATGATAACTATTCATAAGCATTTAATTACACTGTGCAAACATCCATGCACTGCACTGGACAAATTCCCATTGGGTATAACTCCTTTGAGATAAAGGGTCTCAAAAGCAAAGAACAAAATCCTATTGCAAACAGGAAAGGGAAGACTGCAATTTTGTAGTAATCAAATAATTGTTTTAGAGAAAGTGTTTATAGTCCAGTATCTAACAGGAATAGCTGGGATTTGAAAAATGAGGTTTCTGTTNATATTGCCTCAGAGCTATTGAGAAATCTTCACTTTTAAATTTAACAGAACTTATAACTTAACATTAAACCAAAAAAAGTTATTAATAAGAGCATTGATTTAAAAATAAAAGTTATTACAGCAATGAAATTTTGAAGTAGTCCTACTGGCTCTTGTTATAAAATTATATTTTCCAATGAAATCAGAAGAAGGATTTGTTCTCTACTCAGATCTCAAAAAAATTCCTTAATCTGTATTCTCTGATACTTTAATTTTTAATTTCATTTCTCTTCAGCAGACTTAGAGATCGTATTTCTTATTACACTAGGGGAAACTAGTTCCTTTTAAGCTCAGAAAAGCAAACTGTTTTCTTTTACAATCGTGATTTGCAACTAAGGTCTTGTCTTTAATATAAGCATAGAATTAATCTATCAACACATGCATTGTCGCTTTTGTCTCATTATGCTGTATGATCACAGAAAATACACTCCATTATAAAAAATATGCACATGTTGGTAAGTCTCCATGCATCCACTATTTTAAAGCACTTCCTCCACCACTTCTCAAGGTGGGAGGGGGAACAACAGCAGCATCAACAAACAGGAAAAACACAACAAAACCCCCAGCCTTGAATAGCTCATTTATAGATGGTTTATGTTTTCCATTATAGCAATCTCCATTATCTCATATTGATATGCATATGCCAGCTATATTCAGCCTTGTAACATTTTTATAAAAGCAATGACATTTCAAACACTTCCCTAGCCTTTCTTTAAAAGAAATAACCACAAACGTGCATGTGAGTGCCAACAAAGTGGAAAATTAGCCTTTTGAAACAAGTAAACCACACTCCCCACCATATTAAGGAAACTGTAGGACTGAACTACAACAACAAGAACCATGCTGAGCCATGTAAGGCTGATTTTACTGTGCATGCTCCTAAAAAATAGTCCTTGACATTGCGAATGTTTGTCTTGCATATAAGTCCCAGAGCCAAATCTCCATCTGGAAGAGATTTGAACTACCATCCAGAGGCATTTCAGGATCTGAACCAAAAGGTTTACAGCATTACAATCCAGTTAATTCTACTGCTTCTAATTCCAGCTGGACTTAAAGTCTTATCTCTGCACTCCAGGCCTTCAGATACAGCCTATCACGGTAACACCAATTCCCAGAGAATTCAACTCCATGACCCAAGTGAGATTAAATCCCTCCAGATAGCCCAACTAAATGGTTCATAACTTGTTTCTGTCACTTTCACTAATGCCTTTGTACTGTGAAAAAAACCAGCAAAGGTGTAAATATCTACAAATTATTAACTGCACTTTTTCTCTTGACTCCTATCAGCAATTCCAGTTGTCTGTTTCCTGCTGAGAACATCACAGATATTTACTGGCTGAACTTTCTCTTTAAATACTGCACTAATCAGCTGCTGAATATTTGTACTTTATACCTGAGTAGGGCTATTTTTGATTAAACACACACACAAATACAGAAATATAAATAAACAGAGAAACACCAAGGAAAAGAGGAGATATATCTTTGATGTTAGTTGGACTTAAACTCCCTCAAGACAGGTAACCCCACAGCACATCTTATCACATCTTGTGTTAAGTAGTTTCACCCAAAAGAAAGCAGATTAAGCTGACAGGGAGCATTTCAAAACATGACATATTTAGTTTCTATTTATCAGGACACATTTATTTTAATGAATTGAAGACACAACTCCCAAATACTCCTTTAGGAAAAATAAAAGAAAAAGGTAATTATCTTGAAATACTGTAGATTAATAATGGGACATTCCTGTGCAAAGCAAAGCCTGAATAAAAAACTACAGCAAAAGCCTAGATGGTACTCAGAGACAGCTATTGTCAAACAAAGGTACCAGTTTTGCATAGTTTTTACTCCATGTTTTTCTTTTGTTTGCTTTTTGTTTTCCCAGAAAAAGACTTTGAAGTGCACAAGACAAAGGAAATAAGGAAAGGGTAAGTAAGCAGAATTGCTTCCCAAAGCAGCCTCCAGAATTAAAAACATATTCCAACAGGAGATTTTTAAAGATTCCAGTAGAAAAAAGAACATCAGAAACATTCACATATCTAGATTTTGGAATTCCAGGCTTATGAAATTCTATCTGCCCTGAGCACTGCAGAGTAACAGGTAAAACCAACCAAACAAAAAAACCACCCCAAAACAAACAAACTAAAAAAATCACTTACCAGAAACACATCTCTTTTCTTTCCAGGATAACAGAACAATAAAATAGAGAGATAAAAAGCTTTTTGACACAGTAGATGTCCACCACCAAACTCTTACTGCACAATACAAAGAAAGTTCTCCCTCAGTACTTCTTTGAGCAACTTCTCTTCAAGACTGGGGCAGAATATATGCCCAGGAGCACCACATAAACTGGTGAGCAGGATTATCACTAACAGGTGTATATCAGATGCAGCTGAGCTCCCAAATCAGAAGGATGACTGCCAGCTGGGGGCATTGGTCAGTGATAGGGCTGTTGGTTGACCCTTCTGAGTGCTGAAACTACAGGACAAAGGCTTGTGCTGTAGTGCTGACAGCAGCACCTATGTGCTGACACAGCACGTGGATTCACTTGCAGAACAGGCAGAAGAAGAGTTCCCTGCATCTAGGCTAATGCAGGGAAAAGCTGAGGCCATCAAGAGCTGGGGACAGGAGCTCTGGACTCTGCAAATGCCAATGGCTACATTAGGTCACATCCTTGCTGGTGGAGAACAGGGAACATGAGCAACATACACATTGGTTAGTCATATCTGTATTTTTAATCAGATACTGGGGGGTGCCAGCATTATTGCTGGGGAGATGCACACAAAAATTCTTTTCTGGTAGTAAGCGCAGACAACACTATGTACTCAGCTATTCTCATGGTGCTCCCACCTAAATTGGTTGAAGCAGATAGATGAAAATTACTCAGAATTAAAAAAGCAAAGGAAGCACTTTCTGTTTAACAGTTAAAGCAGCTAAGGAAGCTGAAACTCTGTTTATGGCTCATTTAAGTACCTTTAAGTAGAAGAGGACATTGTGGCTATGCACACCCAATGAAGTTAGATCTACAGGTTTAGTCAGCAACTTGGTGTCAGTGAGGCAGGTGACTAATTTGGTTTTAATATGAAAATGAGAAAACCTAGCCAGCACAGCTCAGTTAGTTTACCAATTGTAAGATTGTGACCATATGCTAAAAGACAGAAAGCCTTGATAATCTTCTTTGCGGCATATAATAAATTACCATAATAAAGGTACAAAACTGACCCCCATTTTTAATAATCTGCATATTATAACTAAGAGTACACAGATCCAAAGAAAACCCTGAAATGTCCATCAACATTCCACATTCTCTGTTTTACCTGAAGACCTGAAGCAAGCTTTGTAACTATGAACAAGGCAAATGACATGATGGATTCACCCAGCTGGGACTGTCATTATTTGACTTCAATAATATTTATGCAAACTAACAACTTTATTTATTGGTATTCATCCGAAATGCTGCAACTACTAAGCATGTTAAGCATATTTCCACCTCCTGTTTACCTTTTTTAAGTGCCACCAATGAATGAGGCAGTACTTTTTCCTACACTGATTGTCTATATTGAGACAAGAGGTTTGGGCTCTAAATATTTTCGACACTGTACTACTCAGTTTTGGAAGTGTCATTGAACTAAGATGGCAAAGATCCACTGTGGAAATTCTAACGCACCAGTAAATCACAGTTCCACTGACATTCAGACCCCTACTCTATCTTTGAAAGCTGGGTCCAGAGACACCCTCAGTGATATTTATTTAACTAAATATAGACTTTTATGTGTGAACAAGATTGCCTATGTTCTCTTTATAATGGAGAAAAATACATAGTTTCAGAGTTGAATCATCTTGTTCTCAAGTAAATGTCTAGCACAGGTCAGATGATTTGTGTCCTGAAATTGTCTATTCCTTTTCACCACAATTCCAGCACAAGTATCTGTGTGATAAATGTTTGAGTTTAGGTGAGGGGAATCTATTCCTTACTGATACTCAGATGGAAGAGAACTTTGCTGGTTTTAATATAAAAATTATTGAAGAGTTCCTTTTCATTAAAACAACTGCTGAGATTGTTTGCTCCTTTTCAGGCGATACGATGTCAGGGAAAATCTGATTCATAATAAAAGGGGCTTATAGCAATGACATGTCTTTAGCACATGCTCATTGAGCAAATAAAGGAATACGTATTTGAATCCTAATAGAGGCTTATTAAATAAGGCATAATAATGGGAATGAAAAGTGGCATTACCAACATACAGAAAAATGTTTGATGAAAAAACTTACTGTTTCTAGACTTATACAAATCCCCTTGGTGACAATGCTAAGTATAGAGATTAGGTGCACAATATGTATCTGAAGACAGAAGTAAACAGGAGCAGGAGAGAAATCTCCAACTAGAAATATTTTCAAAACTGTATGGTTGCCTGGGTCAGAATTAGATGTTTACATGTCTGCTAACGTTCAACTCAAAAAATAACCAGTAATTAGCATCTTCTCCGGCTCAAGGATGAAAAAGTGAAATTGACAGCTAAAAGAGAAGTTTGCTTCCTGGTTTTTGCTTCTTAAGAATGCTGGAAATATTAACCTGAAATCAGACTGATCAAATCATTACAGTTACTGAGCATCTAGTTAAGGCTGAAAAAAGGCTTTATTTTACAACATTTCATTTAGATTTTCTATTTTAAAGAGAACCCAGAAATTTTATTACCTGGGGATAGTTTCCATTCTTGCTCTGCTATCTAGCTTATATTATCATTTGATAATGCTCTTTTTTTAATTAAAGATAACAAAACTCTTGCTTTCTAATTCATGACAATGAATTAGTTTGAACAAAATTAAAAAGGGATATAATGTTTGGGCTTTCTTGCATGTGATTACATGCCAGAATACTATAAGCCAAATTGATGAATACACCAAATGCCAGCATAACATGATCATATATCAATCTGTAGATTACAAACACAGTTAAATTCACTGATACTATAATGCACTTTAATGAGCATTGAAATAAGCAATAACCAAATCTTAGTACACCTTGGACAACAGTAACAGTCTTGAGCAAAGCTGAGTTTCACCCTTTTACCTAGATTTATATGGCTCCTCATGGATGAAGGTAAGGGACCGTAGTGAATTTTTGTTGTTAATAATTATTACAATTACTGGTACAAAACAAGTAAACATCCAGTTTTTTCTTGAGGCTTAATTACACCTCTGGCATGCCATGAGAACACCTCTTTATTTGAGCAGTGTATGTATTTAATTGCTGGAAGAGGTCACACTAGCTCAGCAACCTGCTGTCACAGCAGTCCAACTACTTAACCAAGTCAGAATGTATTGCTGTGGCAAGGCAGAGAAGGAGGAATTAAGCTTTCAGAGGAGAAGAGGAAAGCTGAGTCCAGCCCCATTAGACTTTATCTGAAATAGGAAGTATAGAAATAGAGGGCCTTCATACAAGGACAGTTCAGGTATCGTAGGGAAAAAAACTGCTGATGAG
>VZTN01001032.1:11243-38362 GCA_013400515.1 Erpornis zantholeuca | reverse complement strand
AACCTTTTTTCCCTCTGCTTTAAAGTTTGAAGTGCTGTTTTTCCTTCATACAGTCTCTCATTTTTGTGGAGCGTTTCCAAGGACCTTGCCCTGAGTCTTGTGATTGTTTAGTGTTGGTAAGGCTGACTTGAGATCACTGGTTTCAAGCTTCTGTTAGGGTTACTAGCAGATAAAAAACACAGGAAGCTTTTGAAATCCTTGGGAAAAAACAAGGGTGAAGAGGGACTTTGGCCACCCTTAGGCTTCAGCTTTGAATATACTGATAGTACTCAAGTAAACACACAGAAGGCACTCCAGAAAGTTAAACACTCAGATATTGCCTAGTGCCATTTCTTAAACTTTAGAAGACATTTCACCTAAAAGAAACTTATTGCAAGAAAAAGGCTGAGGAAAGAGCAGGAAAAAAAAAAAAAAAAGCGCCAACAGGAAACTAAATTAATTAAAGTGAATTCAGAAAAATTGTATGCCTTTTCCCTGGAAAAAAATTACAAAATGCTTAAGCTCAAATATAGAATCTCTTGAAAATGCTTGGATAAGTGATTGATTTATAATTTATTTTTAATGTGGAAAAGAGTTATAAAAAGAAATAACATATTTAAGGCCTGATCCCACACCTGCACCTTTCTGTAGAGTGAATGAGTCAGAGTAACTGTTTCAAATTCAAATGTTGAAAAGGTTTTTAAAGAGGTGGTAAAATAAATAGTAACAAATGTGTGGGACCAGATGCTACTCATGCAAGAGTTCTAAAGGAAATAAAATGTAAAATATGTAGTATGTTGCCAATGTTTAAATCAGTCATAGTACCAAAGGAATAAAAGGAGAAAATGGGACTTCAGTTTCAAAAAGACTATGGGGATTCAAAGAGCTACATGCCAGTAAACTGGCCTGGGATACAGAGCAAATTACTTGACATTACATGAAGAACAGAGGTTATAGACACGTGAATAAATGTGATAAAATTAGAATGAATCCAAATGACAGATGGATGTAGTGCTTTGGTAGCCAGTCATGAACGAGGACATGGATCACTGTGGTCCAGAGTGTACAATGAGGCACATGAATTTCCCAGAACTTTTAACGTGATCAGGAAAAGCTCATCAGGAGGAGGAGCTGCTATGCAATACAAGACCTAATGTGAATTAGTCACTGTGCAAGAGGTTAGAAGCAAAGGGTGGGGATAAGCAGGTAGTCCTCAGCAGACTCCCAATGGATTTGGGCTGATGATATGGATGATGTGGAAAAAATAGTGAGGAGGTAAAGTTCTCTGATGCAAAGTTATTTATTTGTGATATGTTGCAGAAGGCTTTCACAAGATTGTGTGACTGGCTACTAAAATAGGAAAAGAAATGTAATATTAATATATGCAAATCAATGCAGTGATAAAAATAAACCTAAGAATACATAGAAATGGATAAGTGCTAAATTAGCTCCAAAATGGACCTCGAATTCACAGGGGGCAGTGCTATGAAAGTATCATATAATTTCTTAGGCCTTTGCATCAAATCAGATGAGTATTAGTGATCATGAGGAAATTAATAGAGAAATTAATAGGGACATCATCACAATTATATCTCCATTAAACCTATAGGGTACCCTCACTTGTGAGACCGTTAAGAGGAATTCTGGTCATCCCATCTCAATAAGGATGTAACAGAATTAAAAGCAATTCAAAGAAAGATGGTGGTTAGGGACATAGAGCACTATCCACATGGAAGTTACAAAACAAAATTAGGAGCCGCTGTCCTAGGTAAAAGTGATGGTGAGACAACTGCAATAAAGAGCTATAAAAGCATTAATGGAATAGAGTGTTGAGCAGGGAAATAGCTATTCTCTATTTCTCATAAACAGGAGTGAGAAGACATCTAGTGAAACAATCACACTGAATTAAAACATATAATTAAACCACAGATGAAATTTGGACATGGATTCAGAGAGAAAGTACAATAGAAAAGTTCAAGAACATCTATTAAACATACTGTAGTATGCTGATGAAAGCTTTTGGTCAGAATGTCTCTAAATGTGCAAAATATTCAGAGATTAAGTCATACAAGTGGAAGGATCTGTGTATGTACCTCCTGCAGTATTTACAGTATTACAGTATTTCTTACACACTGAATGCAAAAGAAAAGATGGAACTTTGATATAGAGATTATGTTCTTACTGTGTCCCTCTTCAAGTGCTTTCATCTGCTTTCATCCATACACTCATTATAACTGAATCAATGCACATCTGGCAACTCTGGAGTGGGTAACAAGGTAAACTTTTAAAAGGACACACCGTCCTTAAACTATTTAGCTGTGTTGGGAAGTGAATTCCTCTGTAAACAACAATATTGGACTAACGGGATATGGTGTTCACTCATTTGTAAGTAGGTTATACTCACATTCTCACCATGTCCCTTACACACTGCTCCTGCCTGCATTTAACATCACGTGTGCCCATTCCCTTCTGCATTATTCTGCAAGGATTTCTATGGTAACCTTTACTGGAACTCATCCACCTCAATAAAACCTCTGTATTTTTTACAGAAAAGAGGTTTTCTCCTGCTCACATAACTTATTTGCCCTACAATGGCACAGTGGGCATTTGTAGAGGCAACAGTGAGCAGTAGGGTTTAAAAGGTAGGTGGTGACTATGTCGTCACTGCTGCCAAATGTGATTGTCCATAGACAATCCTTGGTACACATCATATAATTAAGGAGAGAGGATCTGGCCTAGTGTTACTCATCCTCTTCCCACTGTGCATTCACAGCCACTGAAAATGGACAAAATCTGTGTTTCTCTTAAGTGCTGTCCAAATCTCACAAGTGCTGTTGTGTCTCATAACACACCAACAGTTCCCATCAGACTGAGCTGACAAAGTTAATGTGTTTTTCATCATCATCTGTTCCTTTAATAAAGATTCTGGTCTTCCTGGGCTTAACTCAGTTGCTCCGCATTACGCATATTTTCCTGATTCAGAGAACAAAATCTAGGTGAAAGAATGCTAAGGCAAATTCAGGGAGATTCACAGGCTACACCCTTTACTAAGGAAACATAGCAGGTCACACCAGACATCTGAGGTCTTCCTGCACCAGACATGCCCCTCTGAAGTGCTTTGCTCCTTCAGGACCCTTGCAACAGCAAGAGTGCTCAGGTCCTCACATCTGCTAAGCACCTTCAAGGACTGGAATATGACTATGAATATTATTGCTTTCATTACCCAGCATCACCGACCTAACATAGTTTTAATTAATTTTATATGTGGTTTGTATTACCTTGCTTTTTTATTATTTAGGCACTTTTCAGTTACAGCTAGATAAATCATTGGATACATAATATTAATACAGAAAATTGTACAAACATGATAACTATTCCTAATAAACCCAGGTGGCAGAGAAATACTCCTATAGCCTTTCTCTCCTGAAATGCTTAATGTACCACACATGCCAGTGAGGGGAATGAAAGGCTTCAGGGGTGCCATTGGTTATTGATGTGGTAGGCTCTATTTTGCAGGACTCCTGAGGAAGATCATCATAAATTCAAAGCGAATTTCTGTGGTTAGTACTAAAATCTGGAACCAAATAGTAGCACGAGTCTATCTCTTTTATTAAAACAAAAGAATAAATTCCACTGGTAGGAAATGTTTATTTCTATGAACACTTTAAAATTTTTAATATAAAGTAAAAATTAAACATAACTCTTCTCCCTAATGGAAAACACAATTTTCTACTTCACTCCCCATTTCCATGTCCTCCTTCACAGACTCTAAACTTCTACCAAACCATAGTCCTCTCTACCTGAGCAATACCCTAGGAAACAGACAGGTTTTGTGAAAAATCTCTAAGAACCAATTTTGTTTCCATCATGTTTAGGCATTGGGGATGCAGTTTCAAGGAAAAGGAGTTTACTCACTCCTGACTGGTGTGGGAATGTAGGGGGTAACTATTCTATCACCATCTGTTAAACCAGGAGGGGGCAGTTCCCTTATCTCTTCCACACCCATCTTTGCCCAGAGAGATTATCTTCCGTTAATTGGCCATTAGGCCTGGCTGTATGACTGATAACATGTTATCATCCCATTGTGAGAGGCTCCACCCAGGGGGAGGAGCCAAACATTCCTGCTGGGATAAAACCTGAGATTCAGAACAGCACAAGCAGCCTTTTTTTCCACTGAACTCACAGAGGAAAACCAGGCCCTTTTTCCTACCAGACTTCCAGGAGAAAACTACATCTTCTACTGGACCGCTGCTTCAACCCAGGCACCATCTGTCACTGCAGGACTGCAGCCAACACCTGACTGGACTGTTACCAAACACCCAGACTGACAGGGTGTCAGGTCATACTCTGACTCTGACAGTGTTTTGTTTGTATTGCTACATTTTATTATTAACCAGTAAAGAACTGTTATTCCTGCTCCCATAACTTTGCCCAAGAGCTCTTTAATTTCAAATTATAATAATTTGGAGAGAGAGGGAGGTTTATCTTTTCCATTTCAAGGGGGATTTCTGCCTTCATTACCCTCACTTGTCTTTCCAAACCAAGACACTGACCAATCCTGATGGACACAACTGGAAAATTCACCTTCCATGATGACTATTACACTTCTGAGACTATATAGCTATCACTTACTGACATGATGATAACACATCTAAATGCACATTCTGGTTTTCCATTCTTTATGATGACCACATCCTGCAAGCCTCTTGTTTTGTTCTGATCCTTGCTGTCTAGGTGTTCTCACCATGTGAGCCACAAGAGCTATGCTTCTTCTTCTCAGCAAAGTTTTAACAGTGACCTGTTCATGTCAAAAAAAGAACATTGGGAAAAAAAGGACTTAAACCAGCACACAGATGACACACTCCTCCTTTTAACCCTAATATCATGTCTTTTGCAAACACTCTCAGCAGGCTCATGCATCTACATTTCTATGAAATGTGAGCATGCGCTACATATTTTCAATTCTGTAGACATGATCGTCTTTGTGATTACCCTTTACACACTTCAAATGTTTCCTGGCTTATCCTGAGTCTTCTCATGAGCTTTTATACCCATAGAATACATGAGCATGGTTACTAATCCAAGTCAAACTGCAAATGGTATAATTCCTGAAATTCAATGTATTCAGTAAACTCATGTATGCACAAGTCTATAAAGGTTGTTGTAGGTACAGTTCAATATTATTCACATTCGTTTGGATTTAGAAGAGAATTCTGAAGGTTTCCTAGCACTACATATGATGGTTTTAGAGATTCTCTTGCTGACCTGCAGAAATAATATAGGACTGCTAACCAAAATTCAGAGAAGACTTATTTAGACAAGCAAAGCTGCTGCCGGTTCCAAAGACAGACTATTTTAAAGCATTAGGTTATGAGGAAGCATTAAAAAGCAGAATCAACTTTAACAACTGAGAATCATTTTTATGATAGCCATAGCTTGCTGTGAAACGTATTCTACACACTCACTTAAATCATGATGGTTTTTGTGGTAATTCTGTTATGCTAAGAATATCTTTACCATGAAAAGATAAGAAAAGGAAGTGAGAAATAGACAGAGAGTAGACCTGCTTTAGACATTTTCTGTGAAAAAGATGTGAGTAATTTGTAATTTATATTCAAATTAAGATGTGAAGAGGAAATTTCTAAGATTAAGGTCAGTGGAAGGCAAATGGCTTAGATATCTTCAGACAGTGTTTCAGAAGAGCGTGGTACTTTACTGCAAGGTTTGTGCAGCAAGCACACCACCCCTTTGGCCATTTTCCCTCGGACCACCCTCAGATCTGAAGTCAGAATTTCTCAGTGAAGAGGCTGCACAGGAAACCAAGAAACCAGGTTTCTTTTTCTAGGGTTGACTGGGGAGTTGTGATAAGCATTTTAGGTGTATACTGTTTTAACTGTATAGAGACTGAGATGTTCTATATATCTGCTCGTCTGCCACACAATCTCAGCAACAGCTAAAGGCCTTGAGAGTCTTTATGTGTGACACCAGAGCTCCCCAGCACCCAGGGCTGTACTTATGGCATGGTCAGGAACACATACACTGCAAATACATATTACAGCTTATGGATCCCTTATGTACTGGGGGCTCAACTTCTCTCTCTCTTGTCTCTCCAAACAGTTTGTCAAGATGAGCAGTTCCTCTGAATTCAGCAGGAATTATTCATCTGCTCATCCTTCAGTCTGGGCCCAGGTTTGTAGGTAGCTCTAATTTTATAAGTGTGTATTTATTTGATTTTATTTCATTCCCAGAGAAATAATATTTGATTGAGGGACTGAAATGCCTGTTATTTTCTTTGCTGAAATGAGGGAAGTGAAAACAGAAGAAAAAAAGGAGAAGAAGAAGAAAAATGGGGAGGAATAGGTTAGTTTTTAAAACAATTTTTTAATAGAATGTTCAGTATCATAAAGATATTTTTAATCTGTGATTTACACCAGAAGAAAAATAAAGATTAAAATTACCTTTCTATTTTTTAATGAAAAAACAGTTGATCTGGCCTGCAAATTTAGAATTGGAAGGCTACATATGACGAGTCTTATGATAACAACGTTAACATGGCAAAATCATCCTTTCTGGTAAAAAGTCTAGTAACAGCTGATTATGATTTTTCTGCTGATTAATATATAGGAACCTAGCAATCTGTGCAAGTTTTGGTAGTATTTTACTTATGTGAGAGAAAAATGTCCATGATCATGTGCTTTATTGTTAAGCATTTTCTCTCAAGGGCCAAAGCCAATTTTATGGTTTATCATATTTTTCCCGCAATATCACCTGCACAAACTTGTTGGTCAGATTGTTTCCATTTCTTCCACCTCCTCAGAGGTTTGTGTTTCTACACACTGGTAGTATAAGAACCTCCTATTTTCCACCTCCTGCAGCCCTGGTGCTCTGTATAGTTTATCCTGTTTACGATTGATTTCCCACTGATAAATCCCACACGACCCAGCGAGCTGCCAGGCATGCTACACTCTGGGTGTCCAGTCAACCTCAGCTGCTCTGTCAGCCTCAAGAAGGTTGCAGACCAGAGAACTCTTTTCCCAGATGAATAAAAAAAAGAATAACAAACCCCAAACTTTCCCATTTCTCTTTTCTGAAGTTGGTTAGAGCCTTGCAGCTCTTTTTTTCCCCCAAAAAAATTACTCAAGAAAATCTTTCCAAGTGCAATTGATCCTGCCCAGTTGGATTCAGAAGCTGACAAAACAAATACGCATTTGAATAGGAAAGAGAAATTTAAGGTTATTATTGGAGAGGTTAACAAGTTCCCTGGTGGAAAAAATAGGCTTTAAAATTAACTCAGTTGTTTGTTCTTCGTCCTGTTTTTTTTAGACACCCTGACCAGCTTATTTAATAATTTTCTCCCTCAGTTCTCACTTGTGTTACAGGGACAGCTGTAGTCTATTTTGACAACAGCTTGTCTCTTAGAGAAAATATATGATAAGAATTACAAGGGTTGTATGGTTGTAAAATAGGAATTTATCACTAGTTTTAGCCAGGTTATAAGAAAGCATCAGTCTTTTTAACAAGGAATTTTTCTTACAAGTATAACATTATGGAAGAAAGGTATTTTCCAAAAATATCTTGATTTCATAAAAAAAAAAAAAAAGTTTTCAAAATTAAAATGTAAGCACTGTAAAATTTGTATAGAGTTTTTTTATTAAATAGAGGTAAAAGTCCTCTTTTTCTTTAAAAAATATACTTCAGTTGGAAATCATGTTTTCACAAAGACGAGACCACCAAGAAGGGAGAAGTCATCTCTATACAAATTATTAATATTGTTAATGAGTTTGCTAAATTAGTATGTTATGGGAAGACTGAGAAGGGCGATATATCTGAAAAATTATTAGCAAAATCAAACTCAGCCAATATACAGTTGTTAATATGGAATGAAATTAAGAAGATGCAGAAAGTTAAGTACAAGCTTAACTGCTTTGCTAAACACTGATTTGAGTCCAAGATCAAATGACAGCAAATATTTTTCTTCATATTTTGTGCATAGGATGAGAGAAACCTGAATGTACCTGGGAGGTAGATTAGTATTTGAAATAAAAGTCTATTAAAATGGAAATTAAATAAATGCTACTGCCTGGAAAATAAATGAGTTTTTAGTGACTGTCATCAGACCTGGATTCCACCTTCAGCCTCTCTGAGCCCTTGTCAGCTGGATTTGAGCCCAGATGAAGTGGGCAGGAGAGACCAGGAACCTAATGAGAATAATTGGGAATTAGTTTAGCACACTCATACAGCTGAATTATCCCAAGATCAGTCACTTGTTTGGAGCAGACTACCCGGGGATTTATTCAGCAGAGGAGTGTGTAGGCAGAATTCCAGCATTTTAACCAAACAGGTATTTGCCATGGACTTAGTAGAAAATAATTTGAATTATATTAGGATTCTCCTCAGAAAATCCTCAAAGTCCAGCTTCTTCCTTGGAAATCTCTCAGATCCTAACCCGTGTGAGAAAACAAGGGACCATCCTTAGTGTGTGAATCACAGCCTCTCTGTCCCTTTCATCTTTGCATTTGAATATCCCCTGCTCTTGCTCAGCAAAGCTTTGAGCGCAGCTCTGCAGAGACTGAAAAATGGCAATTTCTCAGTCCTGAAGGTTCAAAGTAAGGTGGGAGATGTGTGCTGGGCACTGGGCTCTGGGCAGGTTTGTGAGGAGGACCCCCCTGCATCTGGGTCTGGGAAAAGTGAGACGCAGACAGGGGCTCAGAGGGCTGTCAAGGAGTAGCACATTGGTCACACCAGTGCTTAGAGGGCTCAGACCCCACCATGCCAGCAGCACCAAGGAGTCCCAGAAAGAATTGGCTCTCCTGCCCTCCCCAGGAGCCTGCAGCGCTGTCTGGACTGGCAGCAGACAAAGGGACATCTTACCAAGTACTGCAGGATGAGGTTATGGGAAAGCACTTGACATCCCTCAGTTCCCATCAGCCCAATCCATTCAAACACCATCCCAAACAGGTTGTTCATGCGTGTTGTACAGTTCTTTAACCACAGCCAGAAACTGAGCACCACACAGCTGCTCACTGGGCCCTTTCTGTAGGATAGGGGGTGAAAACTGGGAAAAAAGTTAAAACTCGTGGTTTGAAATAAAAACAGTTCAATTACTGAAATAAAATAAAATATAACAATAATAGTAGTAGTAGCAGTGAAAAGCAGAGAGAGGGATAGGAATTAAACCTAAGGATGACAAGTTATGTACAGTACAATCACTTGCTAGTTGCTGACTGATGCCCAGCTCATCCCCGAGGAGCCATCAGCCCCTCCCAGCCATTCTCTCCCGGTTTTTCCACTGAGAGTGACATCCTAAGGCATGGAATGTTCCTTTTGCCAGTTCAGGTCAGCTGTTCTGGCCACACTCCTTCCCAGCTTCCCGTGCACCTGCTCACTGGCAGAGCAGGGGAAACTAAAAAGTCATTGACTTGGGCATCACTGAGTGCACTGACAACATTATTCTCATGCGAAATCCAAAACACAGCATTGTACCAGCTACTAGGAAGAAAATTAACTCTAGCTCAGCCAAAAGCAGGACAATGTGGCAGAAGAAAGCACAGTGAAAACACAGGGCCTGGTCCTGAAAAATAGAGTACAGTGAGGGTCCCTGCTACTTCTTTATACAGATACTTTTGATTTGATTATTTGTGTGTGCCCAAGATCTCATTCATAACCTCCTGTGTCTGAAAAAAGAATGGTTGATTTAGCCTTTTGTTCAGGTGCAGTCCTCAATTCAGGTGCATTTCCTTGCCTCAGACCAATACTACACTGATAAACACTAGTGACTATGAAGGAAATCACAGCTTTCCAAAAGTCTTCATGGGTATATGTTTCCCTTAGACAAATGTGTCTCTAATAACTGTAACCATTTTTGGTTACTAACATAAGCTGATTTTCTCTAAATAGTATATCTTCCAGCGTGATTAATATGTCTAAGTAGTAAAACAATCTCTTCTAAGTTATCGAAATACAGCATAAGCACAGTGCAAACCTCTTTGTATTACAAAATTGCAATTCTTGGTGCTCATTAGGGAAAATAGTTTCCTGTTAGCTTTGACCTAACCTAATGCAGTGGGAAAGTGGATGAGAAAGCAGGCATCTGCCTGCTGTTAACTGGTGAGCTTTACCCTCAACAGCATGGACATGCCAGAAAGCTGAATAATGATGAATTTTTAAGAGAAAAAGAAAAAGCACTGAGTGCAACACACTATTACTATTACTCCTCCTGAAAAATATCACAGAAGATGAATTGTCCAGATGGTAAAGTGCAATCATGGGACTTGGGAGACAGGCATTTATTTTTGCACAATACCACAGGCTTCTTGGGTGACCTGGGGTAAACCTTTCTATGAATAATGCTTTACAAATTATTTAACCACTTGATAATATCTACATTCTCCACTTCATACAGCTAATTTCAGTATTCTAAAATTTCACTCTCAGCACCAAAGGTGCCTGCCTCTCTACACCAATTTTTAACAAAATTCTGGCTTTCAGCTTTTGAATGGCATCTGAGGGGGATTCCTATGGTAACTGAAGATGTTGTAAAAATTCCCCTTGGGGTAAAAATCCATAAGAGAACTTGGGTTGCTAGGTCATCTGTTTCTAAAACTAAGTAATCATAACATACAGCCTACACAAAGGGGTAAAGATTTAGTAATGTAAGAAAATTTCTTTGAAGTTTTAATTTTACAGAAACACAGGTAGGGGATGTTACATTTCCCACTGATGCACAATGTCACAGGCAGGTTGTCCTCTACCCAAATTCTGACTAGGTAGTGCCAGCATGCCTTTTTGAAGTCCTCCTCTGAAACTGAAATAATAAAATAATTAAAAAGTACTACCAAGGCTGAACACAAGATTAATATAATTAAAATCAAACTGGCATTAGTGAGCTTTATCCAAAGGAGATATAACCTTTAAAAGAAAAATATGAGTTTGGGTGGGTACCAGCTAATAGAAATAGATTCCTGATTGAGAAGAAGAATAAAGGCAGAGTCAAGCGGAAGCAATAAGCCATTCTTTCACCCTTGTGTGCACACATAGAATTAATTTATCAATCTTTTTCAAAGTGGTCATGTTGCTTATCATATAAATTGATCATATAACATCATGGGGTCTCCTCTAAAAGGTCTTCCTGAAATTTATCCTGTAGCTGGGATGAAGGAAATCTTGAGCTAATACTGATGGTTCTCTTTTCTTTGTCTCATATCTACCTTGGCAAAAAAAAACAGAGAACAATCTTTGATTCTAATATCTAATTATCTAATCACTGATAATCACTACCTTAGATATATTACTGTAATCATAGTCAGAAAACCAATGTTACTCATGAGGAGAATCACAAAAAGTTGAAGAAAGCTTTGCTATTTCATAACTACTGCCAATAATAATCTAGTGAAAGTACTGAGTTTAAAGTGTCAGCTATATTTTCTGTCACCTTGAATCCAATAAAAAGTTAAACCACTCTCTGTGGCGTGGACTTCTCTTTGTTCTTTGCCTTTGGATACATTCACGCAACAGAGCTATGAACCATGACTCAGATTTCTAAGCACTATACAGAAAGAGCTGTTATCTGATTAGAAAGTAAAGAATAAGCTCATGTCCTTAACATGAATATGATTTTGTTCAGTTTTCACAATATATTCACAACCTGGAGGAAAGAGAAAAGCATACCTAGCAGAAAAGCAGTGATGACCCCTTTACCTTGAAAATATCATTTGAATTCTAAGAGCACAAAGGAAGAGAAATTAGGCCTGGTTTTTATCTTTACCTGAGCTTGATTAGGTCATAGAAAGTTCAGGTAATACTTATGCCTCACAGCTACAATCATCACAGCAGTAGAGAAGCTGACAGAACAGAAAGAAATGAATAGAAATTAAAACTTTTTAACCAATATTCCAGCTGCCTGATTGCAAAGAAAAGGTTCAAAATAAAAACTCTCTAGAAGTAAATTGACACATTCTGTTCTGATTAGCATCCAAATTAGTAAATCAGCAGCACAGACAATGAAAACTTTAGCTGAGATCACTACCCTGACTTAAGATGTTTCCAGAGGAAAACTTTAATTTAAAAACCATGATGAACACACATTTAACTATTTTGATTTATTATCATGCATGAAACTTCATTAACAGATCCAAAACCAAGCAGCACAAAAATTTTAGTTCATTTTTAGTATTTTCCTTATATCTTCAAGTCTGAACTCAGGTTTTCCAGATTTCCCAGTAGCTTGTTGACCTGAAGGGCAGATCATTAGAGCAGTTCATGCCCTATGCAGAACCTGTTAATCTACACAAGACACTAGGACTATTTATGCTTTTGGGGAGGCCACAACTGCCCACTGCTTAGATTAGATCAACCAGTTGAAAATTCAGCATAAACAAAGTATAAAAGAGAAAAAGACTGACAGCTCTAGTAAGCTGTCAGCTTCAGGAAAGAGGCAATGTACTCTTGGCTTAGAAAATCATAGAGAAAGGGACATCACTGGTGTAGATAGCAAGACAAGTTTTCCCAACAGCCCTCTTAAAAGGCTTTACATTTACATCTGGTTTTGATGTCTCAGAATCTGCTGTCTTTCCTGACTATAAATACACTTGCACTATAAATACACTTATCGTCTCTTGTAAAATGTTTTGAAATCTTCTGATGAAAAGCACTAAATATGCAGCCTTCTATTTATGGAGAAGTTTAAGGTAAGATAATGTTCTCTGCACTGAGATTTCATGGTTCTGCAGAGAGGGTAGGTCTCGCATCAAAGAGCTATTTACACATTAGAAAAGATCTGTCAATCCCACCACTGCTGATCAAGGAAAATGAGTAAATGAGCTAGTAGCAGTCGCAGTTGGGGAAAGAAAATACAACAAAACTGCAACAAAGCAATGACATCGATACCAAGCTGGAGCAAGAGTCCTTACCTCCTGAGAAATTCAACATGCCAAATTGTCTTCACACTATTCTTGATTTAGCTAACCCAAATGTAGACAGAAGTAACACCAGATGAGTCAGGCACACCATCTGGACTCAAACTCTGAATTTGGATGTGACAAACTCATAAAGTTTGCTTGGCTGTTTCATTTCAACAGTTAAAGCAAAAGCCAAATTTCCTTTTTAGCTATCAGACAACTTGCAGTTGAATATATCCAAAGGTTAAGGGGTTCACTGAAGGTGTGTGCTGCTGAGATTTAGAAGAAATTACCTAAGAACTCAAATTTTAACCCACATTAAGGCACTGAAAAGGGTTGGCAGAGATATGCCGGAAAGTCTGTTGTGGAAATTGTGTGCATTGGTTGCTTGCTTCCATCAGCTGAAATACATATGCTTAGGTTTGGCCAAGTAACAGTGCATTCATTGCTAGCCCCTGAAATCTTGGAGAGCTGTTACTCCCAAATTATGATTGCTCAGAAGGTGTCAACAAACTGAACAAGACAGGCCTCGTTTGTTGCAATTCTTTTACCCCATAAATGCCTCTCTCTACATTTATGAAAGGAAAGAATATCTACACAAATGTGAACCACAAATCTTCAGTTCCATTAAGCATTGCACTCATCATTGCATGTTAATTTATGAATAAATGGGTGCAGAGAAATGTATCTAATTGGAATGTGCCATTTTCAAAGGAAGTTACCTGATCTCCACACTCCATTTAATGTATTATTCCAATAATGTAATTCTTAGTGTGAAATCAGAAAATTCCTATCCAGAGAATGGGTGGGAGGATGATAAATATGATCATGGTCAAGGTAAAATGAAGTGATTAATGATCTGAGACTTAAAAAATGAAATTGTAGCCAAAGGTAGTATGCTGTACCATCCAATAAACAAAAGATTGTAGTTTAAGTATCTGAATAATTGCTGTGTTTGGATGAGAAACGCACAATGTTTGATAATCCTTTCTGAATACTTGAAGTGTTTCTTCCAGGATTTGTGCCCAGGAATTGGCTAGTCTGAAGGTTGCTATGGAAAACACTCAGCTTACACGGCACACAGTGTAGGGGGCAGATACAAACTAAGGGAGAAACTGATGTCCATAAAACTCCTTACGGTTTTTTCATATACATTAATTGTTGAAGCTATTAAGGCAAGAAGAGAAAAAGAGACCACATAACTAAGCCACAACTGCCAACTAATTTCAGAGGAATTGCAAAATCAGAATTTGACTTGAGGATATTTACATGAGGTCTTAACAATCATTAAATTAATAAATATGCTGTTCTTCCACCTTGACGTTCCTACCCTCTCCTTGGGAAACTGACATTCTGTCAAGATTTTCTTTTTCACTGACAGACAGACAATCAGAGAGATGTCAAAACAGCCCTACTCTCGTCTTTATTATTGTTTATTAGTAATGACAGCTAGATCCTTAGACACAAGTTTTTGATGCTAGACATTATAGAAAACAGCAACAAAAATCTTTAAGCTAGCAGAAAGGTGGAGAGAGTTCAAGGAAATGGTGGGAAACTCAGCTCAGTTGGACACAAAGACGAGCATGACACAGTCGTGTCTGCCACATGGGCTGCCTGTAAGAGCTTCAGATATCACAAGATAACATTTACGGAGGATTTCAAAGAAAGTAACAATAATCTGACTGAGGGGCTCGAGGGAGACGATCACCTGGAGAGACCTGTCCCTGACTGACACCACAGCAAGTAAAAGCAAATCTGCCACAATTCCTAGAGACAAAGTCTCTTCACATGACCTGGCTTGGGCTTATGAATAAAGTTTGTTCAGTATTTGATTATTTTTCTGACATGGTTTTTGACAACTTAGAAAGGAGTTGTACATTTTCTGGACAAGCTTCTTCTTTGTTTTTTAAAGCTGCCATGATTGACTTTAACTATCTCTAGTGTGTGTTTGCTTCCCACTGCAGAATATTACAAGAATATGATAGTTTGGCTGACACTGCAGACAGAACAGATCCACAAGAATATCCTCTACACTTATTCTACTTATATTATCTACTTGAATTAATACATTTTAAAAATTTCTTTTGTAAGCCTCCTCATGGAATGGACTCTAGCTGAGGAAAATGGCTAAAAATTATGGAAGTTTCTTGCAATTACAATAATTCTTTCCAGTGCCTTCTTGCTCAGACAATGGATGTGGTGTCACATAACATAGGAGGAAAAAAAATAACACATTAGAGATAGCTCCTAAAGATGGCAGCAGAAGGTGATCTATAACACAACTTTCAATGAGATACTAGAAAGGCAAGAAACTATACTGTTTTAATGATACATAAGTGGCCAAAGCAAGTCATAAAGATAAAAACTGCAAAAGGAAAGGATCACTCCATGTTCAGTGGAACTAATGGAGGGAGATTTTCCCTGCATTGATGTCCTGTGTCACTGACTACTGCAACCACCTGCTCCCGTTAAATCCTCAGCACTTCCAAAGTCATCTCCTGAGCCATCTCACTGAGCTGTCTTCACAGATTCTCTGAACACCTCTGTTTCTGTCTACACACATGTACCCGTTCAATAAGTCATTTACATAGTGGACATAGCTTTCTTTTGTGGGGGTGAAGCACCACATGTTAAGACTATTTCTGAGTTATTCGGAGTGTGCAAGTGAGTTAACAGGCAGACATGGTGTGATGAACTTGCACCATGACCATTCCTTCAGTTGGAGGAAGGATGCAAGGCTCTCTCTGTCTGCAATCAATATTCACCACTTGCACAATGTTCAACATTTGCATAATAAGGCTAAGAAAACCTGATATAAACGTTTAATATACATGTCTAAAACATATGCATCCATTCTTACAGTTTCACATCACCCAGCTGGGCTCCATCACGCCTCTGGTGATTTGAGAAGTCAAATGCCATCACTTCAAATATCCCCCCTTCCTTCTTCTTCCCCCATCTTTATGTGGTGAGCATGACACCATTGGGGATGGGATATCCTTGTAGTCAGCTGGGGCTGTCTGTCCCAGCTCTGTCCCCACCCAACTTCTTGTGCACCCCCAGCTTCCTCACTGGTCCGGTGAGGTGAGGAGCAGAAAAGGCCTTGACTCTGTGCAAGTTCTGCTCAGCAAGAATGGAAACATCCCAAAATTATCAATACTGTTCCCAGAACAAATGCAAAATGCAGTTCCGTAATAGCAACTATGGAGAAAACTATCTCTGCCCCAGTAAAAAGCAGCACAGAATGCCAGACAATTCTGTTATAGTCTTTTACTAATTCACACAGAACACAGACTTTTTAGATGCTTCACTGTGTTATCTTACCCTGTCTGCAAAGAGTAGAGTCCTCTTTTTTTTTTTTTTTTCCCCAGGAAAATATATTTTTAAATTAATTTTATAAACAAAATCATTCACAGATATAAATATTTCACCTATCAGTCTCCTCTTTACTCCCTTGTCCCTAAGAAACTCGTATTGCTTATTTCTCATGAAAGGCTTGTCAAGATGAGAAACCATCACAGAAACACTTCTGACAATTGGCTTATTCATAATCTAATTGAGCTGGCAGACAAGAAACTCCAAAAGTCCCTCGATGTTCCACGACAGTTTTTACATGGATCTTGAAAATACTTGCCAGGCAACTTTCACAGCCTTGAAGTTTCTGTCAAGAGAAAAGAGAGAGGAATGAGAAAAATGGGGGCTTCAACCACATGAAATATAACTCAACAATTTTTCTTCCTCCATGCTGAAATGCTGGCATAAAACTGTTGTGTGAAAGGCACAGGGAGACATATTTTCTCTTCCAATAATTTTGTCTTTCAAGAACTTAACTAAGATCATCCTAGGTTAGAGGCATACAGTGAAGTGAAGCCTTTTTAAATCATTATTCCCATCACAAGGGGAAAAAGAAGATTTATTCTGCATCAGAGGAAACGTCCACCAGTGTCATTTTCACAATAGCACCTAAGGTACTAACAGATATATGAAGATGAGCAGGAGGAGGACACATACAGAGCAAGAAGAGGTCTCATTTCTACAGACAAGGATTTCTCTTCCAACCGTCCTGGAGATGATGGGCAGCAACACAAGTATTTGTGTCTGTAAGAAAATCAAGTCAGTTGGTCTCCTTGCTCCATAAAATGTTTGCTAATGGGCAGGGCGGAGGTCTTGGACTTTAGCCTAAACAGTGGTATGAGAGAAAGCTTATTTTCCTCAGACCCATTTTTCCTACCTGTCTGTCAATCAAATAAATTTCTTTCATTTACAGACATTTTACACTGAAGTTTTCCTTCTAAGTGTTTTCATTTTTTCCCTCAACAGAACATCAATGCCTACTAAAAAGAAAGAGCAAAAATGTTCCATATAAAATGGCTCTATGATCTAGGGGCTGTATATTGTTTATGCTTTAAACATCTGACCTGAAATTTTCTCCTCGTTGTTTAATATTCTAGGTCTTTATAGAGAACGAAAAAGATACTGATAAAAAAGAGTATGGGGATGAATGAATTCATTCTGCTTTTGCCCATCTCCCTTCAATTTACTTCCATATTTTAACATATTATGCAAGCTAATATAGATTTTCAAAACCACATGAAAAGGAAGTGCAAATAGAAATACCTACTTACTGTGTTCATGCTAGAAGTCTTCTGAAGAGGTTTTGAAAGGTCTTTGTAGGTTTGAGACACCTAAGATCAACAAACAATATTACCTGGAGTAGACAACAAAACAGGCATCAAATATACTACTTTATGAGATTGAATTCTAGAATCAATAAATTCTCAGCTATGTCACATTAACAACAGATCAGGTAGATTTATATGACCCCTTGATTGCTATGTTAGACTTCATGTTCAAGATAAAAGAGCTTAAGCCTGCCTGCTCCAAGGGAGAAGAATACAACCTCTCAGTGGTATTAATCATTTAGGATGGAATTTGTAGGAAAATTACAAAAATCCACTGGTTTAACATTTTCATCAGGAGATATCTCAAAACACAATTCAGCCTCCACCACAGATATGTGTCTGAACAAGTAGAATTAATTTTTCCCTGGAAGAAAAGGATTATGTCTCCACTCTCAGCTACCAGGAAGCAAATGGAAGGCTTAGGCTAGATGTCAGAATTAGAGGAAATTACTCCATCAACTTGTCTTTTTCTACACAAACCCTCTTCCTGCTACTGCAAATGGGAACTTCTCACAGTCTTGCTAACAGATGCCCGTGCCTTCCTTCCAGGAGCACTTCCTTTCCTGGTATTTATGCTGCATAGAAAAGCAGTGCAGTGGCTCAGAAGAAGGCTTTGGAAGTGGAGAGGAAGAGCGGGATGTTATCGAATATGCCTCAAAAATTACTTGTGGTTTAAATGATTTAAGGATACAGGGTTGTTATTTCATTGGATGGACAGATTTTGTCAAATGCCTTAACAGCACTCACGAACATTAATATCAATTCCAAGTGGCCATTCAATTCCATGCTCATAGTCCTTGTTATTCAAGTTGCTGTGTGGCTGTCAGAAGAAAACAGATTGCTGTTCATTTTAATCAGTCAGATCACAGTTTTATTGAACGTGCTTGTTTGATGTGATTGCATCTTGCACAACTGAGCGAAATGAGACAAAAAGAGCAATTTTATATCACGTAGATAATAACAGATGCGCCCCTCAGAATTCATTATAGAAATCTGTTTTGCAGCCGTATGTTCCACTTCATCTGAAATCCTTTTGTTCTCATCAGCTTCTTCCTGTGTGAAACAACCACTCTGTATTTTGCAAGCATCCACTAATGGAATCTGATATTACCTTGTCCATACCCTTGGATCTCCTGCTAAATATTGAAAACTAAGGGGTCCATTTTTCCATAACCTACTAAAATAGCCTCCATACGGTCACCTGATTGTAAGCATCAGACATATTTACCCTATTACTATTTATACTTTAAATATTTCTCTCTAATAACTGAAAATAGAGAGCTTTAGCAGTATACAGTTTTAAAATATTTGTTTCCTTAGTTTTTCCTCCTGCCTCAATCTAAGCCTTCAGGGTGAGCACAGCTCTATGATATCTCAGCACAGCCTTGGTGTCATTTAATTTAAATTGTGTTCAAATCTGTAGCCATCCAAATTCCTTTAGGACTTATATGTATGTGTATGAATCAAAATTACAGGTATCATATGCTGCTTCTTCTCTTCATAACCTTTCTTAAACATCTACGTGACTATGCTGAGTAATTTGTATTTTATTGGCTTGACTCTTAGCTGATGTATATTCAAGTGTCTCCACAGATTTCAGTGGACTTATGCCAAATTACATTACTGCAGTGGTTTGGCTGAAATCCTATAACCTTTGACATCATTGGCAAAAATCCCATTGTCTTCAGGAAAGAAATTACTCCAATGTATGTGCTTGGCAGATAGAGACCTTCCTCAACGCAAAATCATGCAGTCAGGCATGACGATGTCTCAGTTAGAGGCATCACATTCATCCTGTGAAAACTGCTAGAGGTCAACACTAGAACATGATTTTTATGAGTAGAAAACAGAATGAATAAAAGAAAGGTCGAAAAAACACGAATTAACTTTTGCAAAAATAATTCAAAGATATTGCGATGTAAATCTGACAGTGACTAAGAGCATCTCCTTTGTCTTTCTTATAAAGTCACTGGCTTCCTTAAATACCTCTCTTTCTCTAATCAGAAGTAATCATTTTCTCTGGGTGAAGCCTGCAGGTGTATACATATCATAAAATTAGTAGATTAAGCACTGGGACCCAGACGTATCCCTGCACCCACTCCTCACAGCCCACACATGTGGGCTCTCTCATGTTCATGAACCATCTCATGTTCAAGGGCACTTGTTTTAGTTTGACTTGGCATTTTTTTGTTATTTGAGTATTTTAACTGTTTCATCCTTCCTTCATGCACTCTGAGGCACTCCTCCTGTTCCTCCAGGGTCTTCTTTTTTCCCCACATCCATATATCTACAGCATCCACAGTATCAGAACTCCACTGAGTTGGATTTCCCATCTCTCTATGTCTCCCTCTAAGACTCCTGCAGGAGGTTTCCATACCCACAAGTCTAGATCCCAACAAAGTGACTAATAGCCATCATCACTTATTCATGCTTCAGTGTGAATTCTTGCTAGTCCTTTCCCTCTTCCCAACTCCCTTCTGTTTTTCTACTTCACTCTAAGGCTTTAAGTACGCACCCAGCTCATAGTATGTTAGAGGTTTGATTCTTCAGCCTGCACTACTACAGGACACCTAACAATCTTGTAGCATAGACTGGTGTTAAAGGCAACTAGATAATTAAGTCCTCCTCTGTTCTTTATTCAGCCCTACTAAATATTTAATGTATAACCTCGGACCTTTAAAATCTGCCACATCTGTTTACATGTATTTGGACGAAATTTATTAAAGTGATGTTGTAGCATAGGTTTAAATAGAATCTTGTACAATCAGATCTTGAGCTGCAAATAATTTTGAAATCAGAGAAGCATTTTCATTCAATTAAGAAAAAAAAGCTCTGGGTTTCTTTTTATTTGCTTATTTTAGTTTGACTTGACATTTTATTGTTGTTTGAGTTGTTTTACTGTTTCATAGAAACACTCAGATCATTTTTTTCCTTTGTTTGAAATTTCCGTTCCTCAGTCTGAACAGGAAATCAAAGTCTGTCATTCAGACAAGATTAGTTAGTTCTTTTAAACTCAACTGAAATACCAACAATAATAATAATTGATTGCCAGTCCTATTTCAACGGAGGACATCACATACTTAAGCTATTGCCTTGTTGGACTACAGGTATGCTAAATGATAAGGTGACTGTCTGTCTCAGGTCTGTTTGGAGACAGAAAAGGGATTTCTATTTCTTGTCAGCCTGGAGGAGCCTGATAACAAGATGGTTTTTTAATCTGAAAGCTAGGCTTTCATCAAGTGCAACTTTTGTGTCTTGAGAGACAGATGTTGAGGTTCTGAAGCGTCAAAAATCCTTGCAGCTAAAAACAGGCATAAATTACACTCGTGTCAACAGTAAAGGGACGGATGTAAAATCCATATCAAAACATTATGAATTATATTGCAGGCCTAATGTTGCTTTGTGTGTGACATTAATGCCGTTGAAAACACATTGGCATAAAAGCCTAATATAAACATTACCAGCTGAGCCTGAAATAAAGGCAGGAAGGCTATCATTGACAGTATGGATATAAACATATCAGTCTCATAATAGTATTATAAATAAAAATGTTGTTAATTTAACAATGGCCATATATATATATTTAAGTGATGTCAGTGCTCACACATTTCCATCCTTTTTTTAAGCATTTATGTGGGACCTCATAAAGCAGCCAAACTGTTAACTTTTAGGGAATGATAGCACAAACATGACCATAAACATGATTCTGCTGCATAAATCAGGTCTGTACATGTGTAAATTGCATTGGTAATTTATTAATGTAAACACAAACAGAGGTAGCCAGGCCATACATCAAAAGCACCAATGCAATGAAAAACAGGCTCTGAAAATCACACCCAGGTTCTGCAGGTATGAGGTGGTAGAGCACAGAAGGATAAAAAATATTTTGTAAATGATGCTTATCATGCTCAGGCTTCAAAGTTCTCAGGGATTGTTATGTTAAGGAGAGAAATTTATACAGTGATCCTCCCAGGTATCCCCACACCCTGTTTACTTCCTTATGAAGCCCTGGTAATACCAGAGCCAATGGAAACTTTTGAAAAGGAATTTGTCATTTCTGTGGATCCAAGCAACCCTTCTGTCACACAATTCTGTAAGTTCTTGCTTTTAAACAAGGCCATTTACCAGAGACCTTAGGACTGTGGAAGTATCTAATGTCTGAGAAATGGAGAGACTGACAGTCCAAAGAGACTCAGATACATAATCTGCATGGCACCATCTCCCTGATGAGCCAGAAAGTTCACAATTGCTTTCAAAACTGTGCTGAAAGCTGACAACTTCCTTCAGCTGTCCTTCCATACTGTTTCACATAACGACCTTTAGATGGGGTGGGGAAAGCTACATACGGACCAAAGATTTTTACTTTTATTATTTGTACTTGAAAACAATTGTGCAGGGCATCAGAGCTCCTTACCACAAACAATCCCATTGGCAGACAGTTTGACTACCAGGCATTTTCCTGGAACCAAGAGACAGATTTCTCTCCATTAGAGCTACCCATCTGATTTTTCATACCAAATGCACAGGAGTCAAAAATGCTTGTCGCTCTGCCTGAATAGTGTATCTGACTCCTGTTTTGGAAAAAGCTTCACTTTCCCACCACATAATAGCATTTCACAGTTCTGTACAGAGAATTAAATAATTGGACAAATATTATACCACTCCTATAACTGCTGTATTAATGTTGCTTTAAAGAATGTAATGCTTCCTGCCAAGAAACCATCTGTTGAATGAGATATGTGAGACCAAAATGAGGCTGAAAAGGAGACTGCAGATATGATAGCTCCAGATTGGAAGCTTCTTGGTACCATGGGAATGCTAATCAGTGTTGATCCTGACAGCTGTAGGTGTTCAGCTCCCAACAACAAGTAACACACTTTCATACCTTTTTTTTATTCTATCATTTCACTTTTTTCAAGGGTGAAGAGCAATCTAGATCTACTTGCTCAGCATATTTAGAGGAGACTAAATTAAGGAGACATAACATTTTCTCAGAGTATTTTAAATGAGACAATGATGGATACTGGGAGAACTTATAGCAACTTCTACTGATCACCCATGAGAACAATTTTTGAGATTCAAAAAAATGTTACAGATTTTTATGCTGATTTGGTCTTTTAGTTCTACTTTTATACTTTCTGCTTTCGTCAAGTGTAAGTAAGAGACATGTAAGGAAGAGACGTCCAAATGGACATCTGGAGAAGCTCCTAAATCTTATTTTTGCTTCAGTCTCCCACATTCCCTTCTATGAAAAAGGATCTCTGAGTCTGTTAAAACATGTTTGCAAAAGCACATGTGGACAACGAGCACCCACAATTTTAAGCACCAAAATGTCTCAATAGAGCATGAGCACAACCAACTTCTGATTGATCCCACAGGCAAAGCATTCCCAGAAAGCTCAAAAAAATGCAGAAGAATTGTAGTCATTTTCCTTTGCCCTTGCTTTACCTTGGATTAATGGCATCGCAGCAAGAACACAAAATTTAGATTCCAAGTTGGTCAATTGTTTTGAGCATCCCACCATAATTAAATCCAGATGATTTATTCCGGGGTCAGAAGATGACTTCTGGCTCTACTCTTTATGATCTTTCTTCACCTTTCTCTTAACATTAGTAAAATACATGTACCAATATTGAACCACTGAGTAATCTGTTTTGAAATTCTTGGAAGAAATGTGCAACAAAAGAATGTTTTATTGCTGTTGGAACTCTGAGAATACATTCAGCAACTTATGCTGGGCTGAAATGTCACATATGACTCCTCCACTTATTTAAGTCACCTAGCAATGATAACAAATTAAAAACAGAAGTCCCTTGCAGAATCCTATTCTAAAGCAATTTATGTTCTTTCAGCCGAGCTTTGGCATCCATTAATTAACACAAACATAAGAAAGTAAAATCTTCGCCTAAACATTTTTAACCAGTTATTTCCCTTAGCATCAATAAGAAGAAGAGTATTACAAGATGAAGTAATTTAATAAGTCCTATTCTCTATGGAAAGTTGAAACAATGATTTTTCACCTGCAGTGACAAGAAGCAGGCTCCTTCTTTCGTATCAGCTCACCCCAGTACCAGAACAATAAGATGGTGTTACTAAGACATGTTTTCTCTGCTGCTTTGAGTGACTGACTGTACATGTGGGATCTTAAGGTCATCATAGCTCTTTCTACCAGCTTCAGTACAGCTACCATCATAATACCAGCAATCCTTAGTGCTCATGATTATGTAACTAATAGTTTTATATTTGGCAGCCAATTCCATGACTTGAACCAAAGCTGGAGCCCCCAGACACCCTACATATAAACTGTAAGTTCTGGCAATGTATTTGAGATGAAGAGACTGCATAAACATACAGTGAGAACACATCTCCGTAAAGCATTGCTCTTGTTTCTGTCAGATATGAGCTCAGTTTCCACAGGGAAGTTCCCCTAGGTAAAGAGAAGGGATTACTGTTTATGGTTATGTCCCTCTTCCAGAATAAATTCAGAGCTGTTACATCACAGATTTGGTCAAAGGAGATCCAATCAGCCAAATAAAGGTACAGAAATTTACTCATCTTCTTTTTGTATGTGTTGAGAGGTCAAGAAGAAAATCTCATGGATCTTTGGTTTCTAACAGTTCTATAGTTCTTCTGGTCAAATAGCTGGATACCTCTAGGGAAACTTGGAAACCACCCAAAAAACTGTCAGATGATTTAGCCTTTTTATATTAGTATAGGTTACCAGCCAAGTTGAAACCAGCGTTTTAGCACCAACCTATAGACTCTTGATTAAAGCAGGTGAATTCAAACAATAAAGTTTAGTAAGGATCAATTCTAGAGTCAAGACTAAACTTTTAATAAAGACCTATCTAATGAGTTTCGCTCCTCCAAGACTAAATGAATCCCATGAGAAATGCACATGAATAATAGGCTCTGATGATCTCTGAGGCAGCTCCGGTCCATTAAAGGGTGGAAGCTCAATAAATACAAGGTTTTCCTGCCTGAATTTCTTTCCTTCCCCTATCCTGGTCACTGGAGATCCATGCAAAGATACAGAATGATACCAACAGTGTTAAGATACTGTGAAAAACCAGGAACAGACACAAAATAAGTTATTTACTCATGGGCAGTAAGCAGAGATATTAAGGAGGGTAGGGAGCAGCTCCAAATAGTAAGTAAAATACTAGAAGTATAATGTGCACTACAGGTTTTATAATCTGACCATTTCTTTCATGTGAAACAGTGAAAATTATCTAAAACAGTGTGGAAAGTAGAAGATATTTATGGAGGGTGGAAGATATTTAATGCCTTAATATAACTGCACCATTAAACCACTGGTAACCAAGAATCATACCTTTGTATTTTTCTTCCTTTTTGCTCAGATACAAATTAAGGTAGCAGTGAATGAAACCTATTAGTGTTTGAAAGATGTAGGGTAGTATATGAAATTTGTTGCATGATGAAAGTAGGAGAGCAGAAATGGAACACCACAGTTAAACTGTAGGACCTTGAAGTATTTGTCAGTTCCCAAATCAGGATGGAAAATCAAGGGATGACTAGACTTCTAGTCCTGTGTTAAGACACTTGCATGTACAAAGATTTCACTTTCCCAGTCCAGCTATCCAGCACTATTTCACAGAATAGGATCAGAAGAAATCTGCTGGATAAAGCAACCAAGCCATCTATGCACAGTCCTAATGGAGAAAGTAGCTGCTTCTTAAACCATTACAGCACAACCAACCTGATATGGAGATACCTTCAAGATGAGAATGGAAGAAATTCCCAGTTTAAACAGGTGAAATAGTGGGAGTTTTTGAAATCTCACCCTGTCCCTCCATGGGTAAGCAAAGCAGTTGCAAGACAAAGCTATGGTCAGGGTTCATCTCAGCAGTTTACCTCAGCCAGGTCTTAAGCCAGTACAAGATTAAATGGATATAAATCAGAAGCCCTGACAGGTCACCTCCCCATCCTCGAATTTCTGAATATTATATTTCAATGCATCCATTCTCCCTAATTAATAGAAAATCCACAATCTGTACTGCTTCTACTCAAATGCAATTCAGTAGGAGCAGGGGTGTTTGGATTGGGTTTTTTCTTCTGACTGATAAATGACAGTATGAAATATCTGGAAATGTATTTACTGTGAAGAAACTTGAGTGATCTCCTTAGCTTATAAGACACAAACAATGATTTGCACTCATTTGGGGTCAGACATGAGAACTAATTACTGCAAGTTAGGAGGCTTTCCGCTTGCATGCTTTTAGCCTGCACTTCACCTCACTTGGCCCCTTTCTCTTAAAAAAAAAAAAACTGTGTATTTGAATATTTGGTCTGAATATTTACTGATTTTCTGAAAGTTAGAATTTGGAGGGAAGTGAAAAATACAGGCACATTGGCTTACCATAAGACTGTTTTGAATAATCACAAACCCAGCATGTTTTTTTAGTCTGTGACTATTTACTATTTGAGACTTTATTAACTGAATATTGCAAAGTGCTTAGCAATCCCTGGATGGATGGTAGTTTATTCCACACTAAGCTAAAACATAAATAAGAATAAAGGACAGATATGTGCCATATCAGGAGAATGGTCCTCAAAGAGGGGAAATCAGGGGACTGATTTTTATGTTTATAAAAGGCAGTGGGGAGTTCTACTTTAAAATCAGTGTCATGTGCAATGAGCTCATGAGCGTGGATGGGGAAGTTAGTGTGCAGATAGATGTGGATTTACAGTCCTCAAGGTATTCTGCAATAACCTGCCATGAGGGTTTTCTTAGCCTGCACTGAGAATGCCTTTGTGTGCAATAGTCTAATAAACTGTTTTGCACTTGTTCCCTATTAGATAGGTTTTTACACCAGCTGACACACCAATTCCTACACATTACCTTTTCTGTAACAATAAATCCTGTAACAATGTCTGAATAAGCTACACTTAGGACTCTTTATACTCACCAAATATGTAGTCAGGCTGGCAGTGCAAGCCTATGAAACCAATTCCCCTCTGTCGTAAGCCAGAATGCTTCCCTAGAAGCCAAGGCAGGGCCAGAGATTCAGATCTGCAGCACATTTGGCCTGGTTACCATGCTATGGTCATCACAGTGCTTCAGAGTCTCTCAGCATCTTGAGATATTCTAGGCAAAATATCTACAGAATGTGCAAATTTAGGAATCCACATCAGCAGCTTTTTTACACACTGGATGTAGGCACAACTGCAGCCAGCAGGAAAGGCAAAGCAGCCACAAGACATAATGCCTTGCCCTAAGGTAAATCTGCCCCAGGAAATTTCACACAGGTTCTCTTCCAGGAGAAGCTTTCCTAAGGGTAGAGGAGTTTGTGCGAAGTTGTGCTAAGTCAGCTGCTGCCAGACATCTGCCTAGAGGGGTCTGCAGGGCAACCCCAGTCATGCAAGTTTAATCAGCCCGAGTTCTCCAGTGGCAGGTGCAGTGCTCCAACATATTGTGCCATCCTTGGGCAGGTCAATATATAAAATATCACTCTGTGCAGTTCAAGTCCAAGAAAAAAAGAGACATCTCCACTCCTCATTCTTGAAAACAATGTTTTATTAGCAAAAAAAAAAAAAAAAA
>VZTN01001032.1:300-11188 GCA_013400515.1 Erpornis zantholeuca | reverse complement strand
AAAAAAAAAAAAGAAAATTTGGCAGCCAGAAATGCCAGGCTAGTGGAGACACACTGTCTGCACAGCAGCTTCTCCTGGTAACAGATCTTAAAAGCTTCAAAAGTGATCTGTTATTCTTACAAGACAAAACAAAACTCCCAACAGGCAGAGAACAGCAGAATTAATGGATTGGAAAGTGAGAGTCTAATGTACGAGCTTTCAAAAGTCTCTCAAGACCAGCAACCTCATTGTGCATATCCCGTAAGCTCCTGCTATTGGGTTTTGGGTGTACGTGATACTGTCAGCGGAAAAAAGGCACAAAGGTCAATATGGCTGCAAAATATCTCAAAGCATCTCAGTAATATTTCTATGGAAAACCTTTAACTCCAAGAGAAACAAATATTTTTTACACATCAAAGGGCTTAAAAAAATACCCAAGCAAGCAAAAGTCGGCTCAGTTCAACTACTTTACAGTTAAATCATTTTTTATTGAATTCAAGTTTCATGGATCATTAGAGAGCCAGAGGCAAAATTCCAAGAGCTGCTTTGACCTAATGAGTCTTCAGCAAATTGTTTTCTTAAGTATCCCATGCCTTCTTTATGGATTCTGAAAAGAAATGCATTTTCTCTTTATTTTGTGTTTTAAAAAAACAACAAGATTTTTAATTGAATGTAATTTGTATCCAGTGCAATAAGCTGTTGATAGGGTGTATTTCCTTAATCTTTCTTTCCTATGAATATAAATGTCCCAACAGCATAGAAAAGGTACTGACACCTGTACTTACTTTCTTATGATGAAATTATGCACTTTTATTTTTGTATAGTGAAAACATACTGAAGCCAATAGCTTTAAATTCCCTGATTCCACAGGCTTATGCTGCTGTGCATCCTCAAAAACTTACAGTTATAAATCAGTGCAACCATTACTCCTAATGTCCTAATTGATTTTGGAAAACAAGAGAGGGAATCTATCAAGAACCTTACAGAGGATAAAAATTTGCCCTCGGAAGAAAGTATTTATTAAAAAACCCATCACTTTAGCAGACAAGAGGAGAGTGAGTTGAAAGTTAATGCTTTCCATACGAGAGACGAAACATTTGATCAAGTTCATCAAAATCCCTTCTATCATCACAGCCAGGGCCAGCCAGTAACTCAGCCTAAAAAGCACAGAAGGGACTGATAGGACTGGCAGAACATGCAGCCACTCGTGACTGCCCAGTTCTGATGCCTGGACACTCCTTTAGAGCTGGGTGCACTGGGAGTAGTGTGTAGTGCACACCCAGGTTTTGGGGGTTTGGGGGTTTGGGTTTACAGTGAGATAGTTTAATTGTAACCCCAAAAGAGCCTGACCCTGCCTCAGGCAATCTCCCTGAGAACAAAAACTATGCCAGTCTAGACAGAGTTCCTTCATCAAATGAAAACAACCTGACGAGGAGTGACCATAAGCAGTTGTCTCAGACTTATAATTGAAGGTCTTCCTTTCTAGCCTACACACACAAAATGAAAAAAAATTGCCTTTTGCTTGAGTGCAGCAAAATTTTTAGAACTGGCTTGTTAGAGGGACGGACTGAAGTTTGCCTGCTTCAGAAAATGGAACGAGCAGCACTGCAAGAGACACCACAACTTGTGTTATTGTTCATAATGTTCAGTTTGAAAAGCCGATAGGTCTTTCTAGCTCCAACTGTTGGACAGCTAAAGCTGGCAAAAAGTGTTCTTGTAAACTAGCCCAACACCAAGGCTTTGAGAGACAAAAATCACTTTTCTGCAGGGTCATATTTAGAGATCACTTCCAGTCAAGGAAAGAGGAGAGAGGCATTTGTGGAATAAGCCTCAATTTTCTCTGCTCTGAAGGACCAGCAGTGCACCTGGATGGGCCTACCCATCTGGCACTTGGTGTAGTGCCCACCATGGAGACTCCTGTGGCCTGCCTCTCATGAAGCCATTTGGTGACTCCTGCTTCCATGGGAGGTGAGGGAGGTTTGCCGCCACCAATCACCTGTGCTTCATGGGCTCTACTCAGCACTCTGCGTGTTGAATTCCTGCCCTGTGGCTCTGGGAGTGGCTCTGGCCAGGTGGCCAACACCAGCTTGCTCCTGCAGTCCTGTTCTCCCAGCATTTCACAACACTCTGGTTTCCTTTTTCTCCACCACTTCCTCCTTCATAAAAGAGCTATCAGAGTAGGGTCTCAAACTAGGGACAAGTTGCTAGAGATGGTAAAGATGAGAGTAAGCAAGCACTCACTAGTGCTTTTGGAGGGGTGGACATTGAAAAGCATAATAAAGACTCCCCCCACCCGTGAGGAGTAAGGAGAGAAGCTGGGTAAGATTTTAGGACTTTGAGACCTTGAGATATAAGGTAAGGTTTGGGAGCAGCTTGCAGACTGTGCCCATGTGAGAGCAGTGTGGAGAGTGTGGGGCAAGCAAGGGGCACACAAAATTCCCCCAGGGGTATATTATTGTCTGGGGGTTTCCCTTGGCTGGAATTTAACCTCGGGAACAGAAGGCTGGGCCTCTCCAAGAGCCCTCAGCAAACATCTGTAGAGGGCTATAGTACTGGCAGCCACAAGGCCACAGGAGATGAGCAGAGGGTGGGAGGCAGTGGTCTGGGACACCCATCACTGGTATCAGTCCAGACAAGCACTGGGCTGCCCACCCTGCCTTATTTGACAGGCAAGTGCAGCTGTGCATCCAGGATTCCTGAGCATCGGAACAAGGCCTGAGGGCAGCAGAGCACTGAGGTGTCATACAAAGAGCACAGCTCAGACGCTCCTCGCTCTGCTGCAGCCTCCCACCGAGGAGTGTGGAAGAGCTTGTCTGAGCAAGAACTAAGTTAAGGACCTTGAGATTTGTCATGTTAAATTCCAGCCCTTTGAAGTAGTTCAGAGCTGTCAGTGTCAACCGTGTTATTTTGGATTTTAACTTCCTGAGGAATCGGACAAAACCCCTAAGAACTCTTTGTGAAAATGTTCAGCCCAAGGAGTTGTAATTCCTTTGCATTTTGCTCTATGGAAATCTTGCTGGAAGTGCTTAACTACAGAAGGCTGATTGCTGCATATCTTGAATTTCAGACAAATCATGAGAGGTTAAAATTGGGACTCAGTGTGATAATGATGATTCTGCCCACTTGGTTCACCATAGGCTTCAAGTACTGTAGTTATTCTCTCAGCATTAAAAGAAAAGAAGATTTCTCCCCTGCTACTTTCCAGAAAGCAGGGGAATGAAACCTAACCAGCTTGAAACCATTCAGACTAAAATGCAAAATGATGATTTTGGCAGCAAGCACCCGCTTGTACAGTGGATAAAGTGCAGGAAATTAAGAGCCTAGTGCAGAAATATACATTAACAGAAAACCATAGTAAAGCACCTTGCTATGTGGCATGTTTAGAAAATTTAAAAACTGTTTGAAATAAAGGGAAAATTCTTTTTCTATTATTATTATTTCATACATATATATGTGCGTGTATGTGAAATGCCAGCAGTAATGAAAGGGGTAAATAAGTTACTTTTGTCAGAAGAACAAGGAAAAAATAAAAAAAGCATTTAAAATTCAGTCAGAGTATATAATTAATCAGAACCACTCTGATTAATAATTATTGTTATTGTAGTTATTATTGATAAATGTTAGCAGTAGACTTCAATGGTTGAGCTCATAAGAATTCAGATTAACTGAAATACATCTAATTTGCCTGCATGTAGCTATACCCATTTTTATTAACCAATATTTCTTCTCTAATACTGCTGGTTAACATTGCTCTCTTGCTCCACGTAATATGAGTAATTTCTGTTCTACTTAAAAATACTGAAGAATCATTAATCTATTCTTGCCTCTGTCCCAAGATTTCTGTTGACTTCAGTGAAGTTAATTTTCTCTCCATCCCTATCTTTGTGACACAGGGTAACCAGGCCTCCTGAGTTCATAGGGGACAATCCTTACTGCTGGCTCCGGTAGAAGAAATGGGAGTATATTGCTGGGAAATCCCTCAGAAAGCACCTCTGATGGATTGGATTAAAGGGACAGAGAACACAATGAGATCGAAGTGGGGAAACAAGCTCAAGCATAGAAGGATGGATAGATAGTATGTAGGTATTTTTCTGGCATATTTCAGTCTTGCAGAGGGATGTTCAGTGAAAAGCTAAATAGCGTTTCCAAAAGGAGAAAGGATAAACTTCAAGAAGGAAGTGTAAGATGTGTCCATTTCTGCCTGTTTACCAGATAGTCCTACAGTAGGAAACCCATGCCAGACAGAGGAATTGCATCTTTCTGAAGAAATCCCTCACCCTGTTTTGAGAATGAAGCACAAACACATTTTTCATAAGCTACCCTCTTTAATTTGCAGTATACCTCTACCATGGGACCAAGGGCAGAGATAAGGGGTGACTTACATATTTTTATGGCCTTTGCCTGTTTCCTTTCTGTATTCAGTCCTGGCCCAGCTATAGATTGGGCTCACAGCAAGTGCATGGTGGTGCCAGGATCATGATCCCTTAGCTGGGTAACTCAACCAAGTCCAGTTCTTGCAGCCAGCATGATCTATACCAGGGTGAACGTGAGCAATCTTGCTCAAGTGCGGTCCGAGGCTCGGTCCAGTTTTGGTGTGGCCGTCATGAAGATAACTGATCAGCCCAAGGCCTAAATACAAGCTGAGAACTGTGCAGTCTCAAGGCTTCCCACAAGTTTTGCCTGTGCCTTAGCCACTGACATGAACATAAAGCTTTATACAAGTGTAGACTCCAGATTAGTCTGCAACATTAAACACAGGAGTTATTCCCATTGCCAGCACTTTATTCAAGGAAAGGCTTCAGACTGTCAAAGGTTTAATTTAAGGGTGATTTTGTTTTGTAAGTAAATAACGAATGGAATCTACCTCCCTGATAACTGAGTAATCAATATGTAAGATAAGTTGAAAGGGTATTTTCAGATGGCCAGTTATTCTCTGTGCTGTGATTCTGCATGGATTGTGTATTATCTTGGCCAGAGACAACATTTTCTTATATGCTATAGTTAAATCAACTCTGAGGTGTAAAATGAAACAAGTCAAAATCTATTACATTTCTCTCAAACTTTAACAAATCTGTTTTCATACTCAGGGAAGAAAATAAGCTTTTTTAAAAAATAGGAAAGCACTCTAGGTCAGAACCACCACTGTTTCTAATTGCTTGTTTTGCCATGCTCTTAATCTGCAGATGAGGAAGCAAAGTGGTACCTAGTAACTTACATTCCTTCATTATACACATGAAAACTATATTATTTAATAGCTATCTCTGTATATTTATGTGCATTTTGTTTATACTTTCACATAATTGGAAATGGGTAAATGTAAAATGAAGAGGTGTTCATTTTACCCTTATGCCAACATCCTTCTGCAAGATGTAAACCAATTTTGTCCATAGTGGTTTATTTCCAGAATTTATTTCTTCTTGGTTTGTCTATAGAGAAAATAAACCTTCCATTAAACTGAAAATCAGTTGGCTTTGACCTATTTGTGCTTAAAATTCTTTTTTCATTGCTGTCTGAAGGAGTCTTCCTCCTACTTGAGTCAAACACTAGTTTACTCCCAGTGTAGTTATTTCAAAATTGCCTGATGTTAAAATTTATGATACAAAAAGACAACAAATCTCTTGTCTGTCTCTATTTTTCACCAAAACAGATTTTTGCCTGCAATCAGTGAAGTCAAACAAGAAAAACACTTGCTTCCTGCAGACAGAGCCTACAGCTATTACAGACAATTCAATTTAGATTCTCCATTAATGTCTTATCTAACTAATTCTTGAATGTGTGTAGCAATGGTGTCTTGACCACATCCCTTGGAAGTGACTCCAGCTACCCAATTCTTTCTTCTAAGAACATCATTCTCCTCCTATGTTGCAAGTTCTGATCTAATTTCCTCCACTTGATCTAATTTCCTTCTGTATGTAGAATTATCATTTACAGAAAATACATATTTTCAGATCCAAAGATGAGATGAAATACTAAAACAATTGATCTTAATATATGCAATTCTTTGTAACGTATATTTTTATTTATCTTGATTTCCACCCTTTTACTAAAACAGCTTATTGAATGATAAAGTGTAAGTTGAGGAACTAATGATATATTTTGAACTGTATTTTTCTGGATGGAGAATTGTTTTAAGTTGTAAAACAAGACAAAAACTAGAAATTATGCTACAGCTGTGAGATTCCATAATGACTTTAAAGTGCCTTTTAAAATGTATTGAAATTATGATTTTATTTTTTATAAACCATATGAGATTTCGATTGTTCCATTACCAAATTTCATAACCCTTTCTTTGGTTTCTACCATTAAGTGCTGTATGACAGGAAGATAAATAGTTGCAAGAAAGAGTAAATTTCAAGCACCACCCATTCTTCATATGTACCAAAGTGTTCTTTTTCTTCAACAGTGGAAAGCTAACAGCCTATTTATCTTTGAAGACAGTCTTATTATTTATACAGTATTTATCAAGTCTTTACTGTATTTTGAAATACAGGGATATTTAACTCTTCACAGTGCTTGAAATACACAAGGGAAAATTATTACAAAGGCAACCTCAATGCATAACAACTAATTCTACCTAGAACAAAAAAATTCAAAAAGCATCCATCATACAATATTGTCTAGATTTATTTCAGTTTGATTGATTTAGGTTACAAGAGCAAGCACCCGCTAAATTTTCAGATTCTTCTTCCAGAAGAGAAAGCAATTGAATCTGGAACTTTTGCTCAAGTGTTTGTGTCTATCAATCATCTTTTCCTATTTCTCACTGCCTAACTGTGCAATGACTGCCCACTTAGTGGAGGCCTAACAGCTTCTGAAACAAGAAAACATGATTAGCACATAACCATGGTTTTACCTCTACTCCCCTCTGAGCCCTACTCTAATAATCAATGAATCAATCATAACAGGTAATGAAGGAGTCAAGTCTTCAGCTGAGGTGGGAGAAAAACCACAAATGGAAGTGATGCACAGGTAGAAGAGGGTAACAAAAGAGGGGAAGAAGCTTCCATTACAGTGCATAAAAGCAAACTGGCAGCAGGTAGACCAATCTAGTCAGTTTATGTCAGATGATGGTCTGCTTGAACAGAGACATATCTACATCGATGGTTACAATTACCCAAGCTAACCATGTTTCTTCTTCTCATAAACCCATAGTAATGTCAGCTGACTTGGAGCTGTAAAGGCACACCCTGGTTCATCTTATTTTTTTTGGAAACAAGGTTAAAAAAAAGTGGAAAAACCTAAGAGTGATATTCAGTCTAGAGTTTTGCAGACAAGTACCTCATCCCACAGTAAAAGAATTTAGGAAAGTGTGAGACAGAAATAAGGGCCCAAATCACCTTAGCTGTAATAACCTGTATATGTTAATCAGAAGAATAAAACAAGGGCAACCACAGCTGCTGCAGCTGCCATCTAAACCTCATTACTGTGCTATAATATCACCTGGAGCAACTTGTTTATTTCAGCTCTACAGCCAGGGCTAACACTGGGGAACTAATCAAGGACTCTAAACCCAGCTGCCTATCTCTGTGGCTACAGTAATATCTATAAATATGATAGTACTCAACCAGTACCTCTGTGAATTGCAGGATATCATCCATTATACCCTGACCAATAATAGTTCACACAGGATTATGGGGAGTTATTGCCAGTGCATTGCTCTCTGGTCTAGTTTACCCAGAATTACTATAACAAAATACAGAGAATTTAGGAGATCTGGATTCTCCCTGTTTTGCATTCCTACTGCATTTTTTATTCAAGGAATTCAAAGTGTACACTGCTTAACTAATTCAACCTTACAATGCTCCTGAGGTGCAGGCAAACAAGTTTAGGTAAATTTTACAGGTGTAGAAACAATCTAATATTTTTACCAATGATGTTAGTTACAGTCTTTTGCAAGTAAAATCTGGCTCAGAGGGGGATAGGAGATGGAACCTGAAAATGCATTTCAGCACTCATTGACTTTGGGAGAGTCTAGACAATTTACACCAGCTGTGTATATAACCTTCCAAATCCTTGCCACTTATTGTCAAAAGCCCTGCAACAACCTCTTCCTAACAAGCAAAAAAGTGGAAAGTCTAGCAAGCTATTTTCTTTGCCTGCGTTAGAGGAAAGAGTTGGCAGAATCAGCTTGTTCCTGTAGATTCGTTCTTTGGAGCAAAATGGTCAGAGAAGTAGTTAAGTTCTCACTTTTTTCCCTTGCCAAAAGCAAATGCATCATAGCACACCTGAGTTTCCTGAGAATGACTAAATTTGTCTTTTTTATCGTGCAGCTGAGATGTGATGTGGCGTATTTTACTGCAGAAGCAAGTGAGGTTCCAGCATTTTTTTCTTTATTCTCCTCCAAATAACTGATCTATGGTACAAACATCCATGTCACAGGAATGAAAGAAATGTGTGCTATTGCTTTACCCTTTGAGAGTATTGTGCCTGCACAGGTTAAAGGAGCCGAACGAAAAAGACAAACAGGGAGCTGGTTTATGTAATGAAAGATCCCAATAAGTATATTAGACAAAAATATCTTTTGAATGGATCCCATCTGGTTTTCTAAGATAATACAGTAACTTGCAGTGCAGAGCTACTCTATTAGTTGGAAAAATAATATTAACTAGAGCAAAACAGTCAGGCCTTTTTCCTTTAACAATAAAAAGAAAAAACAAGTTTCACCTATTCTGAGCACTTTGGGTGCTTCACCATGTGTCCTGTTGGGGGATTCTTTGCAACATGCCATTGTGTAGAACAGAAAATTGAGGGGCTGTCATTTTCATCCCAAACACATCATTTTACTGGAGGAAAATAGGAAACCTGGATGTAGCAGTGTGCAGTAGCTTTCTTGTGTATTAGTGTCTAACCTTACAAACCCTTAGTGGCTCACAAAACTTTAAAGATGACAGTTCAGGAAAATGATTCCTGCCTGGTACAGTATACTGAGAGAAAATCTGTAAGAACATTTGGGTTTACAAGCCAGGGATATCTACTAAGTCTGTCTTTGAAAGTGAGCAGGTATCTTACTGTGTTTTAATTTTATTATCCTCTTTTCAGTAAACCCTGTCCTATTTCTACCTGAGCATGTAGACCAGGAAAGGTGGCAGAAAGCTGAAAAACAGTACAGTACTGTCAAGCTGTCATCAGATGACATTCAATGTACCTTCCTGCTTTTCACTGTTCTATACTGCAAAAAAATCTTGCTCTTGCCTTCTCTTTGTCCAGTGGGTTCCGTCATCTCTTTAAGTGAGGAGCCTGTGCAGACTGATTTATCCATCTCCACATTACATTCCATTTTTTCCAGACCTGGATACAATTTGGATTATAACACAGCATAAGCAGCTAGTGGCTCGTGCAGGGTTAAATCCTCTCCAAACCCACAGGTAATGTGTGACTAGACAAACACCTCATGTTTGTTGAAGTGAAACATTATTCTGCAGCTTCTCAAAGTCATGGGTGATTTTCTACACTATCAATCTAAACTGGGCTTTAATATGATAAAGAGCTCTGAAACTGCACTCCTATCACAGGTTGAACACACTATCAAAATCATTTTGATCTAGTTCCTCTATCTCATAAACAGCTGGCATTTGGCATGGCTGAGTGGATGGAGACATTTCTGAGCTGACTTTAATGACCTTGTAGCACACCTGAAATAGATGAAATTTAGCAGTTAATCGTGATTGAAGCTGGCACCTGAAACAAGATTCTCACCTCAGCTTTGTGTTATGGTTGCGGCAATATCTTCTAGAGATACAATTTGGAAACATTTCTGCTCTAATCTCAAAGGAATACTAGCACCATAAAATAATTGCTTTGGAATAAATGGATTTACAAATAGTCTGTGCTGTATGTGGGTAATTCAGGTTCACTGTTCCCATTAGTGTTTTTCTGAGAAGCTCAACTTCGAGCTCTACAGGTGCCCCTTCTCCCAGTATTTTTCTTATATTTCAATTGTATCAAAGAGATCAAATTGCATTGATTGAAGGTAATTCTCAGTAGCTGAGCCATTTCATTAGGATGGCATGTCTAAAAAGGGCCAGGGACACAGAGGGCTGGTGGTACCTAGGGCTACTTATTTTGTTTTTTGACCTGAAAGATAGTGATTTTTCTGGGTAATTTTTGTTTTTTAAGTGCTTTTTTTTTTGTGAACAGACTTAAGAATATTCTTTCAAATTATACTAATTTTAATAATATTTATGCCAAATTAAAAGCATAGCCATGACAATATATATATCCATATTTTCAGAAATTAGATCTCATAGTTGCTGTATCTGGTGCTAACGCTGTCATATTAGCAGGTATTTCATAACATTTTCCCGGTGCAGTTGTCCATTTTCAACTTAGGAAGCAAGAGTCTATCCTTATTGCTATGATAACCTCTAGTAATATACACTCTACATTGCCCAAACCAATGAACATTTCATAAATGTTCATAGCACATTCTGAACATAAACAGACATAAAATCACTTTGTTGGGGAAGTCTCTGTCAGTTACCATAATCATTTACCACTTTCCAAAAATTTGTTCAGAAATATCCTTTGCAATTTTAAGACTTGTGATTACCATTATCTCATTTTCGATAACTCAGCTTGTGAATCTGTTTTGGCTGCTTCACAGACATTTTGAAATATCAGGATCATATTCTGACAGTAAAGAAGGCTTCTCACATAAACATATTTTCAGCTTATTCACTATACTGGACTCATGTCGCATGTTTTGGGGAAAAGAATGTATGTTGTTTTCATTGTAATTTTAACCTCTTTTCCAATTTTTTTCCTGAAAATGCAATATACCCTCAAAGTAGTTTGTGACATTTTGAAAAATACCAACTATTTCGTGATGGCATTAAAAAACATTCCTTCAAACAGGAAAAAAAAATAACCACTAAAAGTTGAGGGTTGGAAAAGCCTTCACAGTAGAAAA
>VZTN01001028.1:3939-27396 GCA_013400515.1 Erpornis zantholeuca | reverse complement strand
CCATTTTGGTTCTTGTTTAGGAGAATTTTTAAAGTTATAAGAAAGATACTTGCTGGGATGAAGTTCTAGGCAAGTTTCAGATCTCTTTGCATTGGTTAATAGCTCTGGTTTGTGCTATGTATAGCCTGTTAATCAAGAAAGTTTAGGTATGTAACTACAGGAATTTATCTTCTAAGCACTGAGCCAAAACTGCCAGCCCTAATTTTCTTGATGCCAAAGAACTTCACAGAAGTCTATTGCTAGCATAGAGCAAAGAGCACACCAATATTTTTCCAGGTATTTTCACACAGAATAGTAAAAAGAACCCTCTTGTTTCCCATAATTCTGTACAACAAGCAACAGCACAAGCAGCATTCTCAGGCCCAGAGAAAAAGGAGAAAAAATGAAACCCAGCCACCCTCACCCTGCAATACCTATGGGCAACTCTGGCTGACATCAGACATCATCACATACCTACAAATCAGTCTGTCAGATTAGAAGTCGCCTCCTTAACCTCGTCCACATGGTTCCCATTTAGAACAGCTACACTGCCCTTACAGCATTAAGCAATGAGAAGAAAGCTTGTTTATGTTCAGAGTCAAAGCCACAGTCCCCACACCAATCATTTAACAACTGACTTATCTTATGAATTTGAGCTGTTTTCCCTCTTTATGCCAGAACAGACCAGGCCAGTTTTCAGGGTGATGAAAACAATTTAAAATTAATCAGTCACACACAGTATGTTCAGGATCTAACAGCATGGTTTCCTTTAGACATGCTGCCCTCCCCTCGGTGTTATACACGCAGGTTAGATTAAGAACCAGACTTAGATTTTTCTTCCTCATATACAGCAGTTAAATTTATATATTCCAATATGAACTCATAACTTCTGGACTACAAACTATAGTTTCAGGGCATGATGACAAACCCCTCTGAAAGCAGAGGGACTCATTTGATGGTAAGGACTGCTATATCTGTAAAGATATTTATAAGATAATGAGAATTTTTCTTGATGTGACATTTTAATTCTGCTTGGTCTTTGCCTGTGAACATCAGCAAGAACCTGCTCTGCCCTCTCTGTAGCTCCTCATTAGGTAGCTGAAGGGAGCAGTAAGGGGCACCATTGGCCCCATCCTCTAGAATACATTAAAAGGGTTTCTTCTGAAAGTATAAAGAAAAAACCTAAATGTGTTCCAAAGTGGAAACATCATTTCAAAGCTGATGGAACTAACTTAACCAGACAAAATGAAAATTTTTTTCATTAACTGGCAAAAAGCAAGTTATCATGTACGAGCACTAACAGCATATGCTGTAGGAGCTGAGAACCAGCAGGGTGCTGTGCAGAGGGTTTGTTAGCAGAGAGAGATCGTAGCAATGTGATCGAGTGACTGCACTGAATAATTTGGTTTATTGCAAACCTTCTCTTGGTATAATCTGGGTATCACATTCCTTATCTTGACAGAGCTTTGAAGTCCATGTCTAGCGAGATCAGATAAAAGATGATGCTACCTTATCTGAAAAAGAAACCCCCAAAAACCAAGAAAAAACAACCCATTTCACATCCTAATTTTAAGCCCTTTTTAAACAGTTCATTTTTCTCTGAAGTATGCTCCTAAAGGCAGAAGAATGTTACTGAGTCTCATAAGTGAGAGACAGTAGCTGGAACATGGTTTAATAGACATTCAACCCAGTAAGAACACCTAAAGCCCACGGCCTAACTTTAATCAAGGGAGTGTCCTTGTGAAACTGTAAGACTTAACTCTCATGTCTGAGACAGGCAAATACTTCAAATGTTTCATTAAGACCTTAGGAACTGCAGCACCTTGTCTTCTAAGTTCAAAGGAAGTTTCAGTGAATTCACAGGAATGTTTAGGGGGGGTTTTAAAGGGAGATTTTTCCATGGAAAGGGCTCTATGTCACTGTTAAGAGATAACTGTAAGACAGCAATGTCTGTGCTGGGATGAGTAAGCAGTAGGAGGGACATATAGGAAACATCCTCTGACAGTAGCTGAGATGTTATTTCTAAGAATTTCAACCCTTCTGCCAGAAAAATATTTACCATCTAGAGCATTATAAGATCCATTTAAATATTTAATATCCTCATCCAAAAAAAAGCTGCACCTTTCCAAGCAAGGTAGAAGAGAGCACATCAATCTCAGTTTGCATCTACTCACAGCCTTTTTGAAATAGAAATACTGGAAGGGCAGTGGGTATCAAATTTTATTGCTTCTTAAAATCAGACTGACTTTTCCTGACTTCTTAAAAACAGGAAAACATGTCCTTCAGAAACTGGGAAATTATTTATCACCTTTGAATACCTAGATTAGAATTAGACACTGGAGATCTCCACAACTGAGAGCAAACTCTGCTTTCAATTCAGTTTGAGATTGTAAACTAATATTAGGAATGTCAAAAATCAAAAATAAAAGGTGCCCAGGTCAACTGCACAGAGAATTTTGCCCTGAAACTCTAAAGGGGATTAAGAGGTTTCTGCCATAAACAAAGTCACTGTATGTGAACAGCTCTCCTGTTCTAGACATTTACTGATTTTTTTAAAGATTTTATTATTTCAGAAGATATTCTCCTTTATTGCTTTCATCTCTGGAGACGTCTATATTCCAACATATCAGATATTCATAGCAGGGTGCACTCCATTCTTACTACTATAAAACAGAAAGCCCCACAAAACTTCTTATAAATATTGATCTTGACTATGTGATTCTGTCAAAATTATCCTCTGATTTTGTTCCAGGTCTCAAGACCAAGTTTCACCTTTCCATTAATCCTGCTTCTGAACATTCTCTGACCATCTCGTTCTTAAGTCACACTTTTTTTGCAGAGCCATGGCTGAGAGCCATGACTTTTGGAATACAGAAAAGCACAGAGTTCCTTTTGTTCTTTGGTTTGTTCTGTTCTTCAAACAGCCTCCTCAAAAATGAGTTAAGACATATGATGTCAATTACGAACTAATAGGAACGGAGTGTGAATATCAAGTTCTTAAAAACATCTTTACACAACTTTATTCCCCAAAATGCTATATATTTTGCCAGGTGTTAGTTAGTTGACTTATGGTAATAGGTGCAAACACTCTCCAAAAACTGAGCAGTTAATAGTCTCTAGAGAAATATTATTGACTTCTCCTAAGCAGTTATAAAGTGGAAGCATGGAACAGATAAAAGCTTAGTATCCCATCTCACATACTTGTCAACCATCAAATCTAGTACAGGCCAGGCAAAAAGCAAACAAGCAAACAAAAAATCCAGAATATATAATCCAACCTTTCCTTACCTATTGTGAATCTAATGAATGAATGCTAGGGTATGCCTGAGGGAAGGATATTGATAGAGAATCCTGACAGAATTTTTTTGTGGACACCTGTACTCTATAGTTTTGGATATTTAAAGTACAGTGCATAAAATCCCTTAGTTTGGCATGACTAGTTCCATTAGAGTCTGAACGGGAAGCAGAACACAGATTTAGCCACCAGCAAACAAAATTTGTTCTAGACACGGAAGAAAGACATAAGGGCTGCATTAAAAACTACCAGTGTGTTACTTCTGCAGTTCACAGCTACATCTCAGAAGGAAAACCTTGTGCATTTTGTACCTGCTCCCATCTCTGAAAATGTAATATTTTCCAGCCAGGCACGAGCTTGCTACAAATTCATGTAATCTCATCCTGCCCCTAGAAGATGCTTCTAGGGCTCAGTACTGTGTTAACTTCATCCACAACATATCTGGTTTGCTCAAAGTACAGACAGCTTCTTTCTCTTTTCCAGAAGCAGCCTTGCTACCTCCCACCTCTACATGGCAGTACTATAAGAGCTTGAGTCAGTAGAAGTCTGTTTAAAGAACAGCAAATGGAAACTCGTGTTCTCATCTTGATCAAAAGTACAATGATTCTGTCTGGTCTGTGAAGGTACAGAAAATTGGGAATGTCTGAGAAAAACAGCCTCAAGCAGGCTGGAAGGCAAAATACGTTTCAGGTTCTGTGTTTCAGCTATGTATGTATGAAAAAGCTCAGAGCCTTGATATGGTTTTGGAGCTCTGGTAAAAAAATATCTACTCATTTTCAGTCTCCTACAGTTTTAGGTAGGGCAAGAAAAAGAAAACCTATGTGGTTGTTTTTTGTTTTTGTTTTTTTTTTGGTAATTAGGAGGAATCAATAAACTCCTTCACAAGACAGAAGTGGGAAGTGGGACAAAAAGCCTGTTGGTTTCTTAAGATCCCATGGTGAGTCTCAGGAACACTAAACAGCAAGTGGCATCTTTTTACAGTCAAGTTAATAAGCCATGCCAAGCACTTGCTTCCTAGGGAGAGTGCCTTCCTTTCCTCCACCTTGCAGACAGGCATCATCAAGGCTTCATGACCAACAGGCAACTTGCAATACAGGACACATTCCCACCCCTTCATATGGCTAATATTTGTACATTTGCTGTGCTGATAACAGTCTAATTTTCCAATGCACAATGCTTGGTTAGCAATAAAGCACACTAAGTAAACATCACATCACAGTTGTAGGCTTCGAGAACCATCCAAGTTTCAATCCTTCATAGATTTTTGGGTCTCTCCAAAAAACAGTCGTTTTATAGATACATTTGATTTTATTTCAAATTCTTTATAATCCTTAACACAAGCCAGTGCACAGGAGCAGAGATGAAAGTTCCCTCTTACCCATTTAATTATGATTACTGGTTTCAGGAACACATCCAGCTAAGATTGGATTTCAAAATACACAGTCTAGTCTCATTGATTTTTCTCCCTGAAGATTAATTTCATGCAGTCATTTTCTGAGGCCTGCTGAGCTTGCTATAGAAAGCAAGTTCTTGAGTCATCCTTGCTATGTAACACTTCTGTAGTGAATACTGTCACTAGGATCCATCTACATCAGGAAAAAAAACAACTGTGCTCCTGCTCATCCCATGTCTCTGACACCTTGCATTTTATCTCTTATCTTCAGGGCTCTCTCAAAGATCATCTTTCTGATACTTGCACAGCAAGGATTGACTAACCTATTTTGACAGATTTCTATGAGAAAGGAAACCTCCATTTCTACTACTTGTTCTGGAGCTCTTCCTTCCCTATCCCTCTGGGTACCTTCATAGTGCAAGCATGATCCTCCAAGCTGGGTGACAGAAGCCATAGGGAGAGTTTATATTACCAGTTTTTAGCAGTCTCTAGTACAGATGTGTCTGTGTGAGCCCTGAGAAAGGTTAAGTCCCTATTTCTCTCCATTTTCTAGAACTCACACATATTCATCCTTACAGAAAGAGTATTTTTCAGTCAGTTCACATCTGTTTAACATGTGGCTATACAAACATTGGTGCCAGGGACAGTCTGGGAGCAGGAAGGAGAGCTGGGAACCAGATGGAACCAAGGACTTTATAAGCCACTCTTGCCTTGAAAGAAATGCATTTGAGTTGAGGCCAAGTCTAACGAGACATTTCCCAGCCAGCAATATCAGCTGGAGAGGCTCTTGCCTTGTCCATCCCACTTTTTCCTCCCAGCTGTCTCCCAAAACCACCAGCCAAAACTGGCTATCATTTGGGTGGCCATTTTATGAGCCAGTTTGGAGAGCTGATCTGGCTCAGTGAAGATACAGAACATCTCCTCCTTTCCCCTGTCCCAGAAATCTTACTTCAAAATGAGTTCTCTTCCCTGACTTGGTTCACAGCAGAGCCACACACTGGCAGAACTGACAGGATTACAGAAACACAGGAAAAACAATCAGCTTGACAATGGCTGCTCCCCTCAAGTTCATTGCTTTAATCTCAAAATGGCATACCCAAAACCCTGAATTTTTCCTCAATTGTTCAGTTCTTCTACATAGCTCTGGAAAAAAATATTAGTACTTCTGTCTATAAGACTTTCTTCACTCTCATAAACCCAGAATAATCCCTCTCAGACTTGAAGTCTCTCTAGAGGTTTCATTTCACTGAAAACTAGTCCACAAATATTAGCTAAAAGTTGTTAATTTTTGTGCCACGGGAAGACACTTTATCAAGAGTCACCAAAGTCTGAATAAAAATTGTGCAAGTTGTCCCTCCATCCATGCCATTTTTACCCATATCTATGGATATTGCCAATGCTTTGGCTACATGCCAGAACATTTAAGTCCAGTCAAATACACTACAGATAGAATTTGGGACATATGAGCAGGTCCTGGGGTGTCTGTAATGTGAGAAGCTCACATCCGAGCTGGTCACTTTGATTCCTTCTGGAGCCAACAGAAGGAACAGGCAGTGCTACCATGGAGTCCAACACATCCCAAAACAACACCCAGCCCATACTAACAAGCTTAGCTTGCTCACAGCTCTGAGAAGGCTTCAGGGGCTGGCTGTGGGCAGACAATAACAAGAAGCTAGGATTTTACTCTTTATATTCAGAGTAAAGGTGGCAAAGACCAATCTCACAGAACAAAACTTGACAATGGTATTTGGGCAGGTCCCCAGGCATCCAAATATTCACCTGTCCATCTCACTCCACCCACTATTATCTCTCCAATTTCTTTCTAATCCACTTCTTTGCTCCTGCAGAGCAACCCATCTTTCCTTGTCAAAGCTAGATACCAGAAGGTTTGCTGATGGACTTCCCAGAGCACAAAATCTTACTGCCTCAACAACCAATTCCTTGAGATTCATTGAATACTAAATATACATTTAGGTTCCTCTTTTTTTTCTTTCAAAAAACAATTGACATTTTTCAGCTTAATTTCAATTTAGCTTTTCCTGCCCTGGCTTTAACAGCCTAAGGGTACCATATTGTATTGAGAGACCCAGAAACAACATTATATTACCTCTCTGACAATGCCGTTCACATAGTGATGTGATACAGGGATAATTATTAAAGAATAAAAGATTTCCATTGCCCTTGTGTTCCCTCCTTTTTCCTGCTCTCTACTCCTTCTGATCTTTCCCTTTAAGAGGGTGGTTTGTCAACATCCTGGCTGCCAGGACCATCAATCCTGCCCCAGGACATTCAGTCCACATCTCAATTTGCCACATTTCTCCTCCAGCCATTTCCTCTCCAGCACATCCACAACAACACACACTTCTGCCTTTGGCCTTACACTGCCTCCTCTCCATTGCATTTTTTTTTTCTTCTTCTTTGGCAATGTTTCCTTTTTTCCATTTCAAGACAGAGGGCAAATGAGCAGTGACCTCTGTAGCTGGCACCAGGACCTCTCCTGTCCTAGGGAGGAGCCAGCCCCTGCAGGAGAGGCAGCCAAGTCCCTTTCCCAGGAGAGGACAGGCACCTCCCCACAGCAGTTCCTCTCTGCTGAGAAGCAGAACAGAGTCAAGTCAAATTTAGATATTGATTAATCCTCTGTTTTTCTATTTTCTTCTAGGGCCAGAATTCTCTCAGGGGAATGTGGTGGCTATAATAGAGGGAGCTTTTTCCACATTTTTATCCCTGAGTACGAACTACATCTAGAAGAAAGCCATACAAATTTCTGCTTATCAGATTAAAAAAAATAAATAGCAAGTTTTTAAATTTTACGTGTGTAGGTTCCAGCAGAGATGTAGTAGAAGTACCACAATAGTACAGATGGGAAATTAACTTGTTGAAAATAGTATTTGCTGGATGATGTGCTGCTTTCAGAGAACAGGGGTTCAAACATGCATGTTCCTGCTTTTCAGCTAGCTCGGCCTTATGCTATTTATAAACCCAGGAGGAGCAAGAAGCACCCTAAATATATATGTATTATATAAATGATATGTAATGGGATAATTTTTTCTTTCATTAAGTTTCAACATTAAAATTGAAGGAGGTCAAGTGCTTTGTTCAAACTATTTGTGAAAGCCCTCTCATGATCCTGCACTTACTCCACTGTCCCACAAGTTACACAGCACCCTTTGGGAGTGGCATTTGCATCTGAAGCACTTGGGCTGGGTGTTCACTGGCCCTTGCCGGGCCTCAGTACATGCCCCAGACAACAATGGCTATTGACATTTATACTCTCTGTGGCTTTAGAAAGTGCAAATTCAGCACTGCACAAAGGGAAAGGGAGATGTAAAACGCCTTGTGTGTCCAAGCTTCCTAATGCTAAAAAAATAAATACATAAAATACTCATGCATTAGTTGCACTTTTGGTTTGGCATTCAGAGTCTGTATCACCTTCAGGGCACCGATTCTGTTACAATCCTAATCACCTTGAAATCCGTTTTTTTAATTAAGTGGGAAAAGGAGACAATGACCATCTTTCAAAGCTCCAGGCTCTCCGCAGGTTTGTTGTTGATTTTAACACACTGCAGGACTTTCTGTTTCAAGGTCATTTTGGTTTCACGGAGTGGAAACAGGTCGCGGTGACACGCAGCGCTAGAGCTGTCCAGCTGCACACACACTAATTCTAGTTATTCCTGCATTATTCCAGCCCTGTTTTGCCTCTTTCACTGCAGAGTGTCATAACACAACTGATTAGCACACAATAAATTCAGCAGCTATCAGGCCAAACAACCGTGAGGGCTCCACATGGCAGGCGCTTGTCCAAAACTGATGTTAGTTGATAGACACAGGAATGTCGCTCCTATCCCAGTGCAAGAGAGTGGTGAAAGGCATGTCTGAAGTGCCCGGTGCTGGCTCCCTGCCCCAGGAATGCCACACTTCCCTTCACTGGGAATGTGATAAGCCCAGCTATGTTTAGCAGTGGTGGCCAGCAGGCTGTGGATGGGAGCAGCCAGAGCTGCTCTTTGACACACCAGGTGTCCTGTCAGTGCAAAGTGCTATAGCCTTCAGCTGGGCTTGCACATACTCCTCATGTAAGAGACACATAAATCTGGGCGGTGAGGTGGGTCAAAAATTACTGTGAATTAAACAATAACTTGTTTGGGGGAGTTGAGACATACAGATCTCCCTGCAGTATTTTGGTACTGAGAAATTGATTTTGAGCTTTTGCTGTTGTTGCTGTAAAGTCCTGTGGGGCTTACAACTTCCACTTGTGGGAAACAAACTTTATCAGAACAGCGAACCCTGGAAACCAAACTTAAAAGACAAAACAAGACAGACACACATAGTTTTCTCTTCAGCAAAGATGTGCTAGAAAAGTAAATTCTGCACTTATAGTCACAGAAACAAAACTGTTTGAAACAAAAGTGCCCTGAGATAGCCAACAAAACACACTTTCTTTAAAGCTGACACAAAAGCATAATTGGGATATGATCTGAAAGTCCAGAATGATTCACACTCAGAAATGTTCAGACCTGTAGGTGTGTCAGCTGTTGACATCATGTTATCAAGGTCAATAATTTAAATTGAAAATAATATATATAAATACACACACACATATATGTATCTCCACTAAGGTAGAAATGCAATCATGCTTTTAAGGTTATTTCTTTTGTTGGAATAAAAGAACTGCAGTTTTTAAAAAAGTTAATAAATTTAAATAAAATCCTATCTTTTATGACCTAGATTAATTTTCATTGTGCTTTGTCCTGATACTCATAGAGATTAGATTTTTTTTCATTGGAAATAAACCCTATTAAAGTAAAATAAATTTACATAGAAACTGAACAAGTATGAAGTGATATGAAATCTTTTTCCTCCAGGTACTGTTTCCAAAACTTTGGAAAAAGAAAAAAGAAAACTGAACAACTTTCTTTGCAATGATTAGCTTCTAAATATTGGGAAGTATAAAGAAGCCTAAGAACTTGGGAATTTCTCCTGAGGGAGAGAATGAATAAGCAAGAATAAGCAAAGGGACAATAAACCATTAGCTCTCCAATATCATATTGTTTCTGTGGTTAAAAACACAGAATACAGTGCCAATTATGTTGATTGCCACTGGTATATGAATTAAAAAGTTTAATATTAAAAGAAAAATCTGGAATAAATTCAACAGTAGTATTTAGGGCTGCCCAGAGGGAATCAAAGACTTAAAACTGAATCATGACTGGTAGAGAGATTAATATGGTCTCAAATATTCCCCATTAACTTTTAAGAAAAAGATGCAAAGTTAGCAGAAGGGTTCCCATCCAGGTGTCAGAAGACAGTTGATAAATATTACAGAGAAAATGGTGATTCAGGAAAGCGCATCCCAAGCATTTGTTCAGCAAGAGGGGGAAAAGGTCACCAAGAAGAGCAAATTTAAATTTCTGTGATAGCAAAGTTACAGTACTCAAATCAGCACCCGTGGGATTTTGCCCAAGAAAATGGCAGAGCCATGGCAGGTCAAAATCCAATCTCCTAGGCAGGATAATAAGGCCAAGGATGTGGGATGTACAAGGGGCATTTATAGCTGAAGGCTGTGGGAGCCAGCTACAAAGGTACAGGACTAAAACAACAAACTAGACAAATCACAGCCTTTGCCTCATCCACTAGATAGGTGACCTGGTCATAAAAGGAGATCAGCTTGGTCAAGCAGGACCTGCCTTTCCTCAACCCGTGGTGGCTGGGCCTGATCCCTTGGTTGTCCTGATAACCCTTCCATAATCTTCCCTAGCACTGAGGTCAGGCTGACAGGCCTGTAGTTCCCTGGATCCTCCTTCCAGCCCTTCTTACAGACTGGAGTCACACTGCAGTCACCTGGGACCTTCCTGGGACCTCACCTCACCCGGTGAGCCAGGACTGATAAACGATGGAGAGTGGCTCAGTGAGCTCTCCCACCAGCTCCCTCAGTACCCTTGGATGAAACCCATTCATCCCACAGATGTGTGAGTGTCCAAGTGCCACAGCAGGTCACTGACTAATTCCTCCTGGATTGCAGGGGATGTACTCTGATCCCTGTCCCTGTCTACCAGCTCAGGGGGCCAGCTGCCCTCAGGATAACTGGTCTTTCTGTTGAAGGCTGAGACAAAGAAGGCATCAAGTACCTCAGCCTTTTCCTCATCCTTGGTGACAATGTTCCCCTCCGCTTCTAAAATAGGATGGAGATTTTCCTTGGCCCTCCTTCTGTTGTTGCTGTATTTATAAAGACCCTTTTTACTAGATTTCACTGTGAAGGTCAGATGGAGGCTTTCTGATTTTGTTCCTGCATGACCTGACAACATTCTTGTACTCTTCCTGAGTTGCCTGCCCTTTCTTCCAAAAGTTGTAAATCCCCCTTTTTAACCCTGTTCAGCCAGGCTGGTCTTCTTGCCTGCCGGCTCCTCTTTCAGCACATAGGGATGTCCTGCTCCTGTGCCTTATAAGATTTCTTTCTTAGAGAATGTCCAACCTTTTGTTATTAAGGACTGTTTCTCAAGGGACTCTCCAAACCAGTGACCTAAACAGGCCAAAGTCCATGCTCTGGAAGTCCAAGAGAGATGTTTTGTTGACCTCACTCCTTACTTCGCAAAGAGTCAAAAACTCTATCCCTTCATGGTTTTGATGTTGGAAGATATTCAACACAGAACTAAAGGAAGTTGTAAGGATGTATAGCAGCTACTCCTAAATCTACACAGGGAGTTTGCACAGAGAGAGCTTTGCATCTTGGAACAGTAGTGGAATAGTTGCAGGATTGCCAGAACTCACAGGCAGAGGGGAGTTTTGGGTTGTGCTCCTATGGAGCTACATGGAAGATGCTTCTGGAGCAAAGCGTCTGTCAGTGATAGAAACTACCTGGATAGAGAGAGACACATTTGAAATACACCATGTTTTTGAAGTTCATTTTGTTAAAAACTTTAGTGCTATTTGACAAGTTCCCCCCCCATCTCCATCAGTGTGTTTGCCTCAAAAATATTTCCACAAAGATTTTAAAATAAATGCAAGCTCTGTATTCTGACACATGGAATTTGCCAACAGCTTTTAAGCAAAGAAACCCACAATGTTGCTGCATGACAACTAAATTAACAAACGAAAAAAGAGGTAAGGAGCACTGCAGAGACAAGTGTTGATCCATTTCTTTAACTGCAGTTTTTGGATTTTTGCCACTGAAACTGAAGAGGACCAGAACTCAGCCATTTGACTTCTGAACAATCTACCTTAAGATTACCATCGTTCCCTTCTCAATTTCAGTGCAGATGATAAACATCTCCCAAATGAGCACCAGATACTTCTCTTAAATTATACATAAATTAAATTTTTCCAAGGAGTATGCTTTCCCCCAAAACACTGAATTTACTTTGCTTCCTTTTTTTTTCTTTCCTCTTAATCTTTTTCTTTCATGCTCCCAAACCAACAGGCTGAGTTGTCCCCATGGGCTATTGATGCCATTAAAGTGGACTGCTCAGCAGCTGTGCCCCACTGCTTCCCCTATCGATTAGTTTCTCACATGACTCTTAATAGGTTTATTGATATTTTGGATTCATTTTGTCCATCTTCACATTTTCACAGTCAAGTTCCATTTTGCTTGAGGAATGTATGCAATTAGTCAAGCTCTTAAAAAGCAAGGTCTTTCACTAATGATTTATTCAGTGGATTTAGCTACCCGGCTTCTTTACCTTTTCTAGCATTTCTTTGTTTTGGCTCTCATTTTGTTTTGTTTCATGTATTTAGGTAGGATTGCTGTATTATCTGCTGTTTTCTGAAAGCAAACTATCTCCAAACCAGTTTTAATTATTTTTGTGGACCCCAGTCTGCTATTATTGTCTGACCATGTTTTAAAAATATTTCTACATTTGTAAGAGATTTTAATATCCATAAATTTTGAAATCCTTTGCTGGCATTAACTGGCATAGGATGAATGTTGTTGCAAGGTTAGAGTGCTTTACTTCAGACAAAGATTAGTTTCTCTGCCTTTAAGAAGAAAGGCGAGTAAACAAATGTATTTAAGTCTGAACTGTTACTCATTGAAGTCTTATTGAAGAGTAGAAAACAGATCCAATGAAAATATTTGTCCCTAAGATGTCAGGGACTATGGCAATCGTGCAGCTTCTGGAACCTCTTCAAAAGACAGAGTACTAAGTGGGTTTACTGATCAGTGACAAATATTATGCCATCAAATGTTTCCAAGTTTCTCATATGTCGACTATTTCAATTGATTTTGTGTAATTTTACAAGATTTTCACTATTGAGATGGTGCTCTGTTTGGCCTGCTTTGAAAGAATCAAGATATCATTTATCTCCAAGTTGTTTTCTCCATATAAGAATCAGCCTCATTTATAAGACTTATTTTCAGTTATTTTTATGCTCTTTCCCCAGGATGCTACTTCATGATACAGAGCTTTACATTTGTCATACGACTTCGCTGTTCAGTTTTATGAGATTACACCTACCATTCATTTACAAATCCATCGTAACAAGGTGCCTTGCAATATCAATGATTTTCAATCAGTGGGAATGTCACTTGTAGGTTAAAGCAAAACAAAACCAACTGTACCCTTCTACTACAGAAAAGGATATGTTACTTTAAATCCACCCAGGGAACTGGGGAAAACACAAAACATTGCAATGTGTAACCGAGACAGAAGAATCACTTTTTCATCTTAACACAGTTTGTAATCAAATCTAATGTACAACAAACAAATGATAACCTGCCTCACTGTGGGTTTTGGGATTGTCTCAGTACTTCATGGACAGGTTAATTGCAAAAAGGAAGTCTTATTTTCTTACAGAAGAACAAAAATCTCAGTGTGACTTTTGTAACTGAATACTTTTGAGGAAAATCCCCCATGAAGTTAAAGGAAATTTGACTTCTGACTTGCTCAGATTTTCACTCCAGTATCTGCAGCATTTAAGGGTTGGAAGAAGAACCAAGAGTTTTGGACTTACAAAAAAGTAATCTTGCAGAAAGTAAAGGCTTTATAATTTGCACCATCAAGTCATTAAACACATTTTTAAAAGCCCTACATTTAAACAAACTGATAAACTATGGAAAGCATCAACCTTTAGACTATCACACAGGATTTTTGTTTGAAAATAAGCATTTAAAACTGCCTATTTGCTTATTCACTTAGTAGGGATTAATGCTGGGATGTCTCTTTTGTTAGACTAGGCCACAACAAACAAATCAGAGATTTAGTAATGTAAACATTTCTATGTGAGGGTTTTTGTTTATTTTTGTTTCTTCATTTCAAATCTTACAGATTTTACCAATGTGACTTCATTTCATTTCAACTAAGTGTTTATATACATAATCACATTATTTCACTATCATGCTCTGTGTTTCATTGACGAACCTTCATGTGTTTTTAAAGTAAACAAATTCGTCAGCATAGGCATTGCTCAGCAACATCTGGCATAATGAAACCCTAATTGTAAGTGAGGCCTCTGGACTCTCCTTTAACACAAATTAAAATTTATTTAAGAAAGTAACATTTTTCCAGATGTTTCTCAAACAGTAGAGGACTGTAATATAATTTCTTTGAAGTAACATACGTGTTTCTGGAAAATAGGTCTGTCTATAAGTTATATTTACACATTGAGTTGCCTCGATTTTTAGCTGAGTTGGAACCAAGACTGTGTCTGTCTTTTGTTTACACAGGAGGATTAGAACAGGAGGATAAATCAGGGGTTCTTGGCTGGCTGAGGATTATAGAAATAACAGAAAGACCTCATAAAAACAGATAGCATCCTGCTTCAGATTTGCAGCTCCAAAAAGCTAAAGTTTGGCAGGCACACACTGTGGTTAAAGCTTCCTTATTTGGGAAGAAAAGAGCAGTAATACTAAAAAGGTTGAGAGAGAAGCAGTGTTCTCTGAGAAGAATCAAATTCAGATAAGCTAAAGCAGGCATATATGAACTGGGCAAGCATCAAACTGATGGTCTGATAACCACTTCTTCCAACAGAAGGGTTTGGCTCTCTGAAATGTGTTTCTAGTCAATTTTTATTAGACAGCAATATTTAATAACTGAATATAGACTGTTCCAGCTTCCTTTCCCTTTGAAGCCTGGAGTGCTATGGCTGCTCAAAGCAGGGAATCGGAGAACCTCCCATTCCCTTTGGTCAGCAGCATTTCTCTCCAAAGCCAGGAAGGAGGCAGTGCCAGCTCCTGGTTAATAAGCAGATACATTTTCCTGGAAAGCTCCAGGCTCTAAAACACACCAAATTGCCAACAACAAGGGGCAGTGTTCAGTCTGTGCCATGCTGGAAAATTACCTGCCATGGGCAAGGCTGGAAGGGAACACTGGAGGTCACCTAGCCCAGACTCGCTGCTCAAGCAGTCTTCCCCTAGAGCACTTTACTCAGGATTGTGTCCTGATGGCTTTTGAAGATCTCCAGAGAAGAAGAATCTTGCCATTTCATAAAATCAGATCCTCAGAGAAACCGTGGGGTTAAAAAGAGCCTCTAAAAAGTCATCTGGCATGAGTACACTGTACTGAACATATACCTATGTCTTTCCTGACCAACACTTGCTTAATTTCTTCTCAAAGTTCTTAATTTGTTCCCATGACAGACAGTTTGCACGGCTCCAGTGAGTCACCTTCCTGTTAGGTTTCCTAAAGCCTAATCCAATTAGGCTGTGCTGCAATTTCAGCCCTCAGAACTCACTGTCCTCCTACCCCACCCAAATGTGGGGGGAAAGTCACCATCTGTGGTTGCAGTGGCCTTTTATTAGACAATGACTACACTGGTGGCCTCAGAATTCTCTAGACTAAGCAGTAGACTTTGACTTGGTTTTTATAGCTCATGGTTTCTAGACTTGGGACTGTTTTTGTTGTCCTCATCTGGAACTCCTTCAATGGGCCAACTTCTGCTTGAGTTGCAGACCTACCAACCCTGAGACATTAGTCAAGATGCTACCATGCTTAGCACAACTGGGATAGCTCTCCTGTCTTGTGTGGTCTACTCTTGCTCTTGTGGCCCGGCAGAAAAAGTCCTTTTTTGCCACAAGAGTTGCAAACAAAAACATTCACACAAACCAGTCATTTTCAGACACCAGGAACAGCATAGGAACACAGACAGTCACCTGTAGACAAACATAGGTCCTGCATTATCACATCACCAAGAGACACCTGTAGTAAAAATCTTCCCTTTTGTGACACAAGTCTTCCCAGAAGTCACAAATCACATCTATTAGCCAGCTTCAAGGATCCCCCCATGGGATCTGATCCAATCTATTCTCTTAGTAGCTCAAATAAAGTAAAAACCACATGGCATTACAACAAAGACTTCTTGGTGGAAGCCAACATTTTGGGGCACGACACATCTTCTACATGATCATATACTTATGAACAGAACTGCTGTGCATCAACTCAACATTCTACTTTTGAAAACTCTGAGTTCCAGGTGGATTTTGTAAAATACTTACCAGATTAAAAAAAACCATCCCCAACCAAGTACATAATTTCTTGCAAGGGCATATTAAACATTAAAACCTGAACTCCAATGGAAATTAAAGATACTCCTGAAAGTCCTCCCCACTGCAAATATCTGTGTATCTGTCATAATAGTAATGGAATTTAAGAAGCTTGGAGACAAAGACAGTGTATCACATACAGACTGGGCTCTGTTGTGCTCAAGAGGATCTACAGGGATGCCAACACTTTGCAGATCTCAATACATTGCAAAATTTTGCACCTTGACTATATAACCCTGGGCTTCTTATCGCCACATCTGCCTGCTGCAGCCCCACTATCTCTTGATGGGTGTCTTCAAAAGATGCAGGGAGGCTGAAAAGGATCAGTGAAGCTCTGGAAAATCTCTGGAGCTGTGAGACTGGGTAAGGCAGACCAATATTCTTGTAGCAGATTATTTATGGAAATTTGGCTCCTGGGACCAGTTTGTACACAAACAAAATATGATCAGCTGTGACTTAAGGCCTGACTAGTTTAATATTCACACAGCATTCAAGAAAAGCTAGAAGTTAAAGACTGATCTCCTGTAAAGGTAAATAGGCCATGGAGTGTCCCTTTTGGGGTTTGCAGGCATCTTAGTTAAGCTGGATGTAGCTGGTAGAGAGAAGAACCAGTTAAATCTGCCCCTAAATTCCACTTAACTCAAACCATGGATTTGGCTCAGCAAAAAAACCCTCCAACTGGTATTGTAGAAAACTGCAGCAACCAAGGAGAAATTTGGAACAGATTTTCTCAAGTGTTCCTAATGTGTCCAATCTTTTCTCCCATAAAACCAGTAAGAACATCCCTTACACACAGGGGAAACAAACATATGTGTATGAATGTTTATACGTAACTTGAAGGAGAAAAGAAATCCATAGTTCCCTAACTGCTTTCAAAAGCCACAAATGATCCTAAATTTCTTTATAAACACATCTGACCGAATGTCTTCACAAGGTCAAAGTTCAGTTGTGTACCCTTGAGATAATTTACTGTGTTGTAAAACTCGAGATCAAAAAGTATTTAAAACAATATAACCAGAAGACTAGAAAGAATAGCAAAAGTTACAGTTCATGATAAAGGATACAGTAATGCATCAAATGGAAGAGTCCAGCCTTTATTTATTTCCAAAGAGCCTGGAAGCAATTATTAAAGCTGAAGAGCTGTGGGTTTAATGAATGTTGAACATTAATACATGTCAAAAAGATCCTAGTCCGTGATTTAAAGGATATAAATGAAATCAATCATTTGATTAGAATTGCTTTAAGCAAAAACCTAAGTAGGAAATATTTGAGAAAAGCAAATGTAGAATCTGTAAATTAAAGAAAAAAGAGAGAAAGAGAACAAAAAAGAAAGAAAAAAAAGGATTTTCAGTGTGAAACATGCCTTACTAACAAACAAGTAAAACAGTAGAAGTCTGGAGAAGCTCCCAGCAGTGAGTTACATCACTTACTGCAATGCTTGACTAAATTTCAAATGGACTTGGAGTGCAGAATGTTCTCTGTATAACGCTAGCAGGCCAATGGTGGGCTCCAAATGAAAGAAAAGGATTCATCATTTACCATCCCTTCTGCAGCTTTCTTTTCATTACGGCAAAAGGTTGTTTCAATTAGAGCTGTGCAGATTCTCTGTGCTGAGTTTGGTTCAAAGTGTTCTTATGCAATGCCAGCATCTCCAGGGATCAGTCTCCCTGCAGGCCAAGCTGTCCCCGTGCTGGGGCTGAGATTTGTTTGGGTCAAGCTCTGCTTGCCATCTCCCCCCTCAGCTCTCTGGAGAGCGCTGGTTCTCAGTGAGGAGCCTGATCCAACCTCTTTCCAGCAATTTCAACTCTGCTCTCTCCCACCCTTCAGGCTGGATCTCGAGGCTACTGCAGGGCACTGGGAAGGCACCCCCTTGGCAGCTCCCCTCTCCCGATGGGGCCCTGCAGCTCCACTTGCTGTGTTTGGGTCTGCAGTTAACCATCCACTTGTCTTCTACCTTCTCCTTTTCCAGCCACATTAATGCCAGAGACCCACATGCAATGTCCACCCCCAGGTGTTTCTCAGTAGAAGAGTTAGAGGGATTCTCCCCTAGAGACATATGGATTCACATGTACCTGGCCTGTTTAGAAAAGAACATGTAATATTCAAATCCCTGTGCACCTAATGATACCTCCTCTCCAGCACCCTCAAACTCAGGAATGCAATGGATTGCAAGGACCCTGCAAACTGGAAGCAAATCCAGATTTGAAGCTATGACACTGTGCATTGGTAACAGTCATCCCCATTTTTGGAATTAATTTAACACACTTGTATCAGCCTGTGAGCTAAAACATGACACCAAAAATATACTGCATTTCCTAAAGTCTAGAAAGTAGAAAATACTTTCAACAAATCAATTTCATGTCCGAGTCTCACTCACAATTAAGTACAGTATTCTGTAGATGAATGGTAAGAAATAAATAGGATCCAGCTCAGAACTGCAAATTCCTGTAAATGGCTCAGTACTCAGAGAACAACACAGTAATTCTGGCCATTACTATTTAAATGAAATAAACACAGCTGAAAGGAACACAGCTACACAACAATTGAGTGGGCTCTGACCATTCCTGTTCAATACTGTAACGGGGGCATCTCTAGGGACTATTTCCAGAAAAACTGAACTCTTTTGCCCTAAGTATGTTGGTCTGTAAATATAGGAGTGTGAAGAATTATGACATGCCTGTTAGATTATGTCAGGCCCTGACAGCTGATGTGGATAGGCTGCAAGAGCTAGCATTGTTTATATTTTTGCATATAATATCCTTTTCAACAAACCCAAACTTTCTTCACTTTCTATTGTTAATAAGCTCAGATATTTAACAAGCTTTTGGCCAGCACCAAAACCCAAACCACTGCATTCAAAAGTACATTCTATTGTATAACACTACTATTTTCCTTTTTCACATATTTTAGGGTCTCATAGCACAGTCCTATATTTAGGCTAAATTTTTCAGTCTTAAAACTTCCTCTGACCTTTGCCTGAGAATGTCCAACATTATTTTCATAAAACATTTGAAATTGTTTGTAAAGGATATGCAGAAGGCCCTCTTTTTGGAAGTGAGTGATGTGCCCAAAAAACTTTCCCCTGCCACATCCATTCCACAGAAATATGCTAGTAACATCTCAAAAGAAAAATATGGCACTAACTATGGGAAGGAATTGGACTCACACCACTTCTGGGGCAGCAGCTGCAGCATGCTGCACTCAAGAGTGCCAAGGAAATTTTCTTTTTATTACTTTTTTTTCTCTTCTAAAATACAAAGTAGCTCGAAGACAATTTCTAAAAGTAATTTGCACTTTCTATTGGGTTAAATCAGCCACTGAGAAATAGTAGATTTACAATTACCTATATGTCACTATATCAAGTTTTTATGATGCTTTCTGATTAGAGGACCACGCATAAATTTTCTCTGCAAAAGGTTGTTCTCATAAAGAGTATAGGACTGTGTTGAGTGGCCCAATGATACAGCAAGAGCAATGCTGGATTTGGAATTTCTGAACTTTTGAGGGCTCAGTTCGCAAACCAAGGAGTAGTAAAAAAAAAAATCCCACATTGCTGCTTATCTAGAGTTTATAGGAAAATTGCAGCAACATCCACGCTATTCCATTAGTGCAAAATTCTGTGCTAAGGAAGGCATGACTGTTTAATATATCTTGTACATAATTAAAGACCGAGCTTGATATTTATATGACCCAATGACTGAAGTCATGTAGCATTAGCCTGATGTAGATGCTATTTTCCCCCCAAAATGGGTCTTACTACTTAAAACAATGGATGGCAATGTCCAAAAATTGGCAGTGTGGGGCATCTTTTGTTAACAGTGTTTGACATGGGAAATATTCATGAATAAGATTACTACAGATCTTTTGTCAGTCTACTTCAAAAACAGAAGCACATTAGTTTATCCTTGCTTGCTTAGCTTTGGTTTCAGCAGGTGTGATGGGAACTGTGGTGCTCATTCTGTGTGTATCAGCTGGAAGTGGGATATACCTTGGATAAAATGGGAAATTAGCACGAAACTCTTCCCTCAGCAAACCTTCCTGTTTGCCTCAGTAGTTCATTCCAGGCAGAACTAGGAGGTTGCAAACAAAAGGGGCCCACTGCAGGGGACATACACTGACAGAGGAAACACATGGTTGTTAAAAAAAGGAGTTGTTACCGTGAAAAAGCAGCAACTTGTTTACAAACCCTAAAACTTTAACATACAGAAGCTTTTACACATACCACTGAATGACAACACACAGAAACCTATTCCCATTGTAGCTAAACTATTAAATAGGTATATAGAATGTTAGAGAAGAACGGTGGCTACAGCATGAAGGGAAATTATATCAGAGTTTTGCAAAGGAAAAATATTCTGAAGAGAGCTGAATTGAAAGAAAAAATGGAGAGTTTAGAATGACACTTAAATATGCTTGATCCCAACTCTGCTCAATTATATTCAAAATTGAAAACGACTCACAATCCATACTCCCCCAAACTAAAGATAACTAAGTACCCCATTCCCCCATCTCTGGAAAATGACCAAATCTTTCTCTTTAAAGAAGCTAAGACATTTCAGGACGAGACAGTCTTTCTTACACCAAAGTCCTAATTGAAAGAACATGGCATGACCTGAAGCAAAATGTTAATTAAAACCATTCTGCATTTCTTTTCCAAGCAAACTCCTTTTGTCTGGCTTTTATAGATTAATTTGACACACTCCCTTCCCTTGCCTGGAAAGTTCTGGGGTTTTTTGTTTATTCTGTACAAAGCATAAAATTATTGTCCTTAATGCTTTGTTCTTTCCAATTGCATGAAATTTAGCAACATTTTCAAACATATTTGTAAGATGATGAAGGCCAGAGCTGACATATGAAAAACACATGAGCGTGTCCATTTACATGGAGCAAATCCATACTCAGTATACATGAAAATCACACTGTAGCAGCTAATTGACTTTTTTTTGTCCTCAGAGCACTAAACCATCAATTAACACAACACACCTCCATGTTTCTGATAGAAAATCAGTTGCAGAAACAATACTGATATAAACCCCTTCATCATCATCCAACACAAATACATTTCTCTATTTACATGTACAAGAAAGCACATTTTATTTAGAAATGCTTGAAAGAAAATCCAGTCTAAATTTATTTTTCTAATACTATTCCTTCCTCTCTTAGGCTGTGTAGCCTCTTTTCACTCCTTTCCAATTAAAAAGAGTGAGTTCCCTACCCCAACCAGCAACACCACTGAATATGAGATCCCTTCTAATCTTGTATTCTTCTAAATTCTCAGGTTCTAGCAGAAGAGTCACATGGCTTAGAGTGCAGAATATTATTCCTTTCTTTCTGCCATCCAGAAAACGCTCCTGTGTCTGATTTCAAAGGCACTTTTAAACACACCAGCAATAAAATCATTCAAATTGCATAAAGTGCAAAGATTTTTTTTTTCCTGGAGGGCAACAAGATAGCAGGACTTGGGCAGACCACTTCATACTCAGTACACTTCTATTCTCTTTTAATACATTGCCCACCAAAACGAACACAGGCTGAAAAGACCGAGAAATGAAAGAATTAAACCCAAATTTTTAGAAACACATCAAATGCAATTAAAAAAACTAATTATAAATATCAACTACATACCACAGGGAAAAATCAGATGGCTGAAGATGATGCACCTTATTGCCTCTACCCCCACAACAGGGAAGGGAACAGAGGAGGGAGGGGAAATTAATTGTTTTTGCCATGGTGCATCCTGAGCCCAGGTGATGGCACTTACCTCCCAGGAAGTGACCTCAGCTGAGGTGGGGAAGGCAGGAGCATAAGCAAGAATCTGATAGTAAATCAAACACTTCTCAGTGGGGAAAAGTAAAAAGGGGTTGAGGGGATATGGAGAAATTACCATCTAGGAAAACCTTTGCTTGAAGAGTTTAACATTTTCCAAATGGATTAAGTGCATATACTTCAATAGCCTTTAAACTGAAAGCAATAAAAGACTTATTTTGCTTCCTCTGCTGGGCTGTAAATTGCACTAGTTTGCATATTTTGAATAAAATTACATGCACTGTTATCTCTGGGGAATTAATTTCTCAGACATAATCTAAATAAGTGAAAGTGGAGAAAATAATTAAACTACTTGTGAATGTTTTGTTCCACCAGTCATGGCGAATTCCGGTTCATCTGTAGTTCACAGCCAAAAGGAATCCAGGGTAAAACATTTTCTGGGGCTATCTCCTGTTTTAAATTTCAGCTCTGAAAAATAAATGGAAGTTTAATTGAACATGTCCCTTATAATTTCTCCCTTCATAACAATTCGAAACTCAATCATAACAATTCCAAATCAAATAGCATTCTGAAGTGCACACATGTAAGCAAATAACTAAGATCTAAATTAAAACTGGAAACAATTTTAAGTTTACAAATGACATAAGAAAACTTATCATTAAAAAAGAGAAATTAACATTTATAATTTTTTTTTACTTTTCAGACTGAATGGTTTCTAAGACCTGAATAGAATTACTATATTTACTTTCAGGTATTCCTCTCTTAAGTATGCCACGTATATTTTTATTAAGAGTTACTATTAGTCTGGCTAAATTATGATTTATCCTGGGCAAAATTTTTGGAGGCCTGATTTTTGGAGACAACTAATATACCGAACACTTGTTGTAGTTGTGAGAGAAACATTTCACCAGAGTCTCTGATAAATCTAATTGATTTTTGGCCAGAGTCATGGTAACTATTAGGGAAGCATATTTTATATTAGTGATTTAACTTGGGGTGACCAAGAATAATGAAAGCAAAAGCTTTATTGATTATAGGACCATTAGCAATCTACTTGTGACTGAACTTCATCTGTGTTTTGCTGGGTTAACTATTGCAACAGCTTCTTCTCTGTACCATACACTCTGCACCATACCTGGTGCTCATATATAGCACCAGGTCATTTCTTTGCCTGTCTCCTGACTTTTTCTTTGCAAGGAAAGAGGGAGCTGGACGAACAGCCTATTCTCGCCCTGCAGTTGGTCTCTTTCTCCCTCCTACCATGTTGCCAAGAAGTAAAAACGCAATGAAAAAATATAAAAATAAAAAAAAATTAAAGTGAGATATTGTTACACAAAATAGAGAGTAAATACAAATTATTTCTTAAGCTATTACCATCTTACATCAAATTATAAGTCTTTACAACACAATTCTGCAAACTGTCCTTTTTTTTCACAATTTATTGCAACTAGTTACATCTAAACAACACACAGATTTTTTTGTTCTGAGTCTGTGAAATAGCTAGAAAAACACCTTAATTTTCAGAGATAAAACTTATAAAATTAAAGAGCTAATGTA
>VZTN01001026.1:1687-15139 GCA_013400515.1 Erpornis zantholeuca | reverse complement strand
TTGGGTCCTTGAAATACCCTCTCCTGATACAGTCGTTACCAAGGATGCATGGACCCTCTGGACTAGTTACAATGGGATACTTTTGCCACTCATTCCCAGTCAGGCTAATCTCAGACTCCAATACAGTCAGGTGCTGGGGTCCTCATGTCATTCCAGGAATACAAATGGCTTATTCTCCCGCATAGCTTAATGGCATTAGGGCACGGTGTGCACCAGTGTCTACTAAAGCCTTGTACTCCTGTGGGGCTGATATGTCAGGCCATCAAATTCACACAGTCCAGCAAACCCAGTTATCCCTCTCCTCCACCTGGCTGGAGACAGGGCCCCTCTAATACTGATCATAAAATTCCCTGCTAGTTTCTTCTACAAGTGGACAAGAATTTCTTTCCATAGGGTCAGTAGTATAGCCAGCCCTTCCAGTCTGCTAGGAAGGGCTCATTGCTGTGCATGTGATTCCTCTGAATCATAGCAAAGCCCATATTTTTAAAGGGAAATTTAAATTTTTTTTTAAGGAAGGCTTGCACATATTGTTTCATATACAGTGACATCCATCTTCAGGTATGGAATATATGTCATTATTTCACTTTATTTCTTCAGTAAGAAACATTTTCAGCACCTTCTTTTCCAGTTTAATCTTTTTTTCAAGGGAGCATGTACAAAGATACTGCCAGATCTATTCTTGTATCTCATATCTTGTATCTCAATTCCAGGTGAGTACAGCCACCTCTGCAGAACAGCCTATGGTGACAAAGTTAAATGCACCATGAGTTCTACAGCCATAAAGTGGGCAGCAACAGAGTTTGGGTAAGTTATCAGAGTATGGACGTTCAGCTAAGTCATACCCTTCTGCAGGGCACTGCATTTACTATCCTCAATCAGATGTCCTCAGGATTTTTTCTTTCACTCAAGGGCAACCATGAATGTTGCTCTAAGGTTGCAAATATTCTAAAATAAAAGCACTTGTCCAACATCTGGTAACAAGGAAAGGGGACCAAGGCTTATTTACCAGTGGGAAGCCACACCGTGTGGATATGCTTACACCTCTTTCAAGAACTAACAACAGAAGTAAAACATTTGAGAATGATTGATTTTATTCACATGTTGGATTATTCAGAAAAAAAAAAAGAAGTCAAGAATGACTCTATGAAAATCCTTTAAGTGAATTAAGTTCCAGGAATTCTGCCATTTGAGACCTAAATTCTTTCTGGTATTTTCTATAAGCAGGATAAATGCAAGCAAACACATCAAAACATTTTGATGTTAGTGTCTTGTGTCTGATATTATTTAGTGAAGATCTCTGAGGCACTGCTTTATTTTACTCAGTATATTCAGAAAGTGCACATTTTATAATTTATGGAAGAAAGTCAAGTTTCAATACTTTTATGCCTTTTAAAGAATGCACTGTTGGCTAATAAGAGTTTCTCAATACTCAACATGTTAGATCAATGGAGAAATAGCCTAAATTTTATTTTCACAATTATGTTACACAACAATAACTTTATAATCAAGTATTTCTTTCAACTGAAATATGGGAGCCAAGTGGTTATGTAAATCTTCTTTTGAATGCCTTTTCCACATCAACGTGATAGTCTAACTGAAGAATTAAAGTAATGTGTCTCTACACTAGGAAGACTCTATACACAAGAATCCACATTCTTCTTGTGTTTCAAACCTATTTTTATTGCCTCCACAGCCCCCATACCAGAACTGACCACACATTTTCTGCTCTTTGTCGTAGTACCACTTCAAAATGTAATTCTGACATTCTCCGCTATCTTGAACAAGGTCACATGCATCTGGAAAAGGGAAATAAGAGACAGATTTAATGAAAGAAAAGTCCATCCTTCTCAGCATCATAAATTCAGGGAAAAGTAATGTTCGGTGCAAACTGTCAGACAAAAGTAGCCAGTGTTCAAGGTCTTACAAAGACTCATTAAGTATTCATCTATAACCCCACAGTGCCAGTGTGAAGACCCTCTTTTTATGATTGCTTTACCCAGAATAAATGTCTGAAACAACAAGATTTTCATTGCGGTAAACAGAAGGAATGCTAAAAGGTGCTTAGTTTTCTAACTTAAAATTTTTATTTAAATGATTCTAAAATAACTGTATCTGGTCCATAGGGACTAGGAGAATAAACTTTTAAATAATTCCCCTCTTCTTTATTGCAATTTCTTATACTGGTATCCATCAATAAAATTTCATAAATTAATATACATAGGTTTTTAAACTATCCATGGTAGTCTCTTAGCCAAATCCAAGAGTATTACAGATTCAAATTGCATAAATTAACAAAGTAGGTGAGAAAAGCATACTTTATAGCAATCTGTATTCAGTACGAACAGATCAAATCATCTTTCACCAATGTAAATTCAGAGTTACTCAAAAGAAGACAGAAAGGCAGCTCTAGACTTTGGTGTTGGTACAACACTAAAGAGGAAGAACTGAGAAATAAAGAAATATACCAATGCAATGTAAAGATTTAAAATGACATAACCTTCTCCTAATCCCCTGAAAAGCAAAAATCTCAAGCAAGAGATGAGCACAAAGTACATTTCTCAAAAGGCGAGTTCTGGAAGAACTACATGTTTTTAGAAGTATACTGTTGGGTCACTAATTAAAACACAGGGTTGGAGAAGGCAGTTCATAACATCTCTCATAAGTGACTTAGGCAATTTCTCACTTAAATGCAGTGACCATGACTACTTCCTCAAAGGAAATATTTTCTTTTATGTGCATATTTATTTATATCTTCATGTTACTGATCCTCTCTCATCATGAATGAGGCTACCAGACATTTCCAGAAACATTCTTGAGTGGAGAGATGAAAAACAAAGGGATAACAGCTGTAGAAATGAGCTACCACACCCCAAACTGTCCAGACACCTTTTCATTTATTTTCCCATAAATTCTCTTTAACTGTAGTTTAAACAACAAAAACACTAAAGAGTGTTAAAAGAATGTCGGTGACAAATAATCTCACAATCAGCTTCCCAGACCTATATCTAATGGCAAATCTGCAATGAAAAATGCATCATTAGGAAGCGAAGTTAAAAACATGAAGAATACATATTTTGATACCTCTGCTTATGGATCCTGTTCTTCCTACAGGAACAGACTGTAGCAGAGATATATTTAGTTCCTCCATGTTGAGCTAAATTAGCAGCAGGAGTAACTCACTAATTGCAGCGCAACTTGGGGATTTTAAAATGATCGACTACTTTAGTAAGGGGGATTAGAACTTTATATGATATTATTACAAAAAGTTACAAAACAAAACTGAAGTTATAATGACACCTGCAATTCAGTCTTTAACTACTATATAGATTTGGACTGAATACAACATATGGTGACAAAACGTTTCAAAAAATGTAATTGGGAATTCTTCATCGTGTAAAAATATTCAACTGAGTCCTTCACAATTTAGTCATTTTATTGAATTAAAAAAGATTTTCATATTCTAGAATCATACCATAATCATTACAGGCACCTCTAGTTTCTCCTGTTGCCTCTAAGTTTTTCTTGTTCTTCTCCTGCGCTTTTCCACACTCTTGAGGCTTTTCCCTTTTAGCATCTTTAGCATCTTCCTCTGTGAAATACTCATTCTCCTCATAATCATCTCTCATTTCTGGCATTGTGTATTCAGGTTCCTTGGCGCTTTCCTTCATACTCTTCATGACTCTACTTTTATTTTTTCCCACATCTTCTAAAACTTGACTGGAACCAGTTTCAGCCATTCCAGGAAAAGGTATCCTTCCAGGGAGAGGGGGAGAAAAAATATTTAAGCACCAATATGACCTTGAAAAATGCATCTCGTTCATTCCTTCTGAAAAACAGGAAAAAAATTTGACCCCGATCCCATTTGTATTATAACTACTTCGAATATAACTACTCACCCAAAGGGAGAAATCTTACATTCAGAGCTACACAATCAGAAAGTTAATTAGGCAATTTCCAACCTTTCAGTCACAGATTCTTCCTGTTGTATGTCTCCCCGATCTAAGTTTTCACACTCTTCTTGAAGTTCAGGTGAAGGATAGCTGTTCATTTCTTCTGTGAGAAAGCACAGGTAACATGGGTGAGTTTTAAAGCCCTTGAAACCCCAGTATGGTTAATAAAAAACATTACATGGCTGTTTTTGTGAACAGGAATTTTCATCTTTCTTTAAGTAACACCATATTCAGAGTGACTGACACCATGTCCAGAAAAAAGAAAATTATTAAAGAGATCAGCTAAACGAGAACAACTCCTGAACCAATCTTTTGTACTTTTGTCTTGCTCTGTAATACACTATTTGTCCTTCTATAGAAAATTTGACATCTCCAAGTATCTGCTTCTGATGAGGATTTTAAATAAGAGGCAATTTCCTTCTTGATATTCTCTTGTTTCCATGTCAAAGCTTCTAAGACCTGCTAATCTGTATGAATGTGTCTCGAAAAGTGAGTCCTCTCTCTGCTCTGTATAGAGGCTAAGGTCAAATAGGCTACATATTTATCCTGTACCTGTCCCAAAGCCTAAATGGGCATAAACAGCTCAGTAAATCTGGACTTCCAATCTGGACTTGTCTGAGGAGAAATGTGGGCCTAAAACAGGAATATGATGGTGTTCTCTTAGCTGAAGAACAGTCCATCTTTAGTGAAAGTGGAGTCCACAAAGCCACACACTAAATAAAACCTTTAGGGGAAAAGACTACTTAAGGCTATAATAGAATGCTGTTCTGTCATTACTAGCACTTCCATTAATGTCCAGCATCTAAGGTAAACTAATCATGAAAGATAAGCAGTCAAGTATGACCAGGAACTGAACGATAACACATACATACTGACTACTTTTTTCTACACTGCATTTGTCTTCCGTTCCATAACTTAAGCAAATGCCACTGTGTGATACTTACGTTGCAGAAGATTTAGGAATGCCCGGCTAAACCTCTGAGCATACACCATCTCCGGTGTGGAAACCCTGCCCACTGTCAGCAAGTGCTGGTCTGTGGGGGAGCTTGACAGCTCCATCAGCTGATTGTCACTCACATCACTGCTAAGTGCAAGAGTGAACAAGGTGAATCCTTGGCACTTGGCTCCGAGTGAAATCTCTCTCAGCCTTTCTCTGTCCCATGTGCTTGTTTCACTTCCAACTATTGTAAATATGACCCTGTGTGTTCTTTGTCTGGGGGCTTTAAAGAATACGTTTTCAACTGTCCACTGTAGAGCAGAAGCAATGGCTGATGGCCCTTCCAGTTGATGAACAGACTCTTGGATGTGTTTCTTCATGGAATCTTTATTGCTATATGTGACTAGATCAAACTCCAAGGCCACAGGTGTCTGGTTTCTGTCAGGCAGGAAGTCCCTGGGAGCCTGCTGCACCAGTGCCACTCTGACGCCTCCATATGATTCATTTGGCTGTGAGGAAACGACAAACTGATCCAACATGTTGCTCACAAAGTCTTTGGCTCTCTGAAACTCTTCACTGCTAATGCTGCGAGAGCTGTCCATAATGTAAGTGATATCCATATCCATCTGAACCAGGGGAGAAAAAGGCACCTCACAGTTGGTTCTTGGATTGCATTTATCTAGAGAGGAAGAGCCAATAGGCAGTGAACTATTTAGCAATACAACAAAAGCAATTTATAAAAAAACTCACACAGTCCTGTAGATCTGTATAAGGTTTGTGTGGCCCAGTTTTGGGACAGGCAGAGTTACAGGGGTGGCTTCTGTAAAAAGCTGATGGAAGCTTCCTCCATGTCCAGCAGAGCCAATGCCAGCCAGCTCCAAGAGAGACATGCCACTGGCCAAGGCCAATGATTGCGCAGATTTAATTGTGGCCAGAGAAAAGCAGAGAGGAAATATGTGACAGGAACAACCCTGCAGACACCAAGGTCAGTGCAGAAGGAGGGGGAGTAGGTGTTCCAAGTACCAAAGCAGAGATTCCCCTGCAGCCTGTGGTGAAGACCGTGGTGAGGAAGCTGTGCCACTGCAGTCCATGGAGCTCCATGGGGATGCAGAGATCCAACTGCAACCTGTGGCTGAATCCCACGCTGGAGCAGGTGGAGGCCCAAGAGGATGCTGTGAACCTCTGGGAAGCCCATGCTGGAATAGGCTCCTGGCAGGGACCATGGAGAAAGGAGCCCAGGCTGGAGCAGGCTTTCTGGCAAGACTTGTGACCCTGTGCCTGAAGGACTGTACCCCATGGAAAAGTGACCCATGCTGCGGCAGTTTTGGGAGGACTGTTGCCTGTGGGATGAACTCACGTTGCAGCAGTTTGCAGAAAACTGTTACTCATGGTATGCCTGTTGGAGAAGTTCATGAAGAACTGTCTCCCATGGGAGGGGCCCCACACTCTCCCTGAGCAGTGGCAGAAACAATGAGCGATGAACTGACCACAACCGCCTTTCCCCATCTCCATGTGCCCCTGGTGGGGAAAAGGTAGAGCTGGGAAGAAGGGAGGGGTGGGGGGAAAGTGCTTTTTCACTTTTCATTATCCTGCTCTAATTCTGTTAGTAATAAATTCAATGAGTATTTCTAATTAGAGTTTGTTTTGCCCATGGTAGTATTTGATGAGTGATCTCTCTCTGTCATTATCTCAAGTCATCAGCCCTTCATTGTATTTTCTATCCCCTGTGGAGGGGAGTGATAGAGAGGCTCTGGTGAGTGCCTGGCGTTCAGACAGGGTCAACCCACTACAAAATCTTTTTTATTTTTCTTAAATTTTGATCCAGAAAAACCAAACATAAAACTAAAAAAAAAAAAAAAACCAAAAAAAAACCTACAAAAAACCCCACCAAAAAAATCCCACCAAAACAAACCAATCAACAATATGGGAGCTTGAAATCTTTTTGTTCCAGTAAGGAACAACAGATGAGTCCTGATGAAGAAGTTTTTGAGATACCGTGGGAAATCATTCATGCGTGAGAGCAGAAAAACATTCATAAAGTAAAATTCATAGATAACAGTTCCCTGGAGAAATTTTCTTCTGTTCAAATGTAAACATTGCAAAGGACACAGAATCAAACTCTGTTTTTTCGTCTCAGGTCATTGTTCAACATTTTGACATATTATCATTAAGTAGCTTCTCCCTCTCTCACAGTGTACAATTTACAGCAAATGGTAAATTTGGTTTCCCAGAATCATACTGCTATTTTAAGTGCATTTCTGTTAAAAAGGAAATACTAAACACAGTAATTCTTTCACATGACTGAGACAGAAATTAATTAAACATCTTTTGTGGTTTTGAGATTCTAATTCTTACCATCCACTGAAGAGGAAGTTAAAATTGTAACTCCTCAGCAGTGGTATTCCGTAACCACAAAATGATCTGCCACAGAGGGCAAGAAGGCCAAGTTGCAGAAGGGTGCTGGAAGAACTGGCTGGAAGCTGGAATGTCAGAGTTAGAAAAGGAAGCTTCCACTGCAAAGGAGTGAAGTTTCTCTTGGAGATGATACAAAACAGCCACAGCACTGTCTTGTAGCCATTCTGTAATGGGAACACTCAGATACCCCTATGGGCGGCAGAGCTGGGCTGAGTTGCTCCATGCAACCAACCATACCCTTCTTAACACATCTCTGCAAACTCCTTGTAGAACCATTTATGGCAGTAAGATTCTGACCAATGCGTTGTTCATCAATATTTTTCTTTTATATTTCAGCACAGACATATTTAAAATGTACCATAAAAATTCCCCACAACCACTTTGCAAAATAAAAGCTATAAAATTTGTTATTGAAAGGGTAAATAGACCAACACAACAGATGCAATTAGTAAAATGTCTTACCAAAGCAAAGTGTACAATATGTGATGCCCTCCAAATTTTCATCCTGCTGTCTTTCCCAAACAAATAATTGAAATCTTCTAGTGTCATCTATCTGTGTTTTGAAGCAGACACAAAAGTAACATTAGAAGATGGGCAAAATGTATTGAGACTTTCTATTTTTTCTTTTTTTTTCTGCCAGTACTCCAGAAGGATTATCACTTCTTCTTTTCTTAATGGGGTGCTGTTTTTCTACAGAGTAAAGGGCAGGATATCTCAGCTCTTTCTGGGACAAAGAGTGAAGATGATTTCTTGGGAGAGGAAATTCTAACATTAAAAAGTTCTAGCATGAGAACAACCTATGTGTTTCCTGTGATCCTCTGAAGAAAGACAATCTTTCAAAGTAGAAGATTTGACTACAGAATTGCTTGAGGAACTCTGAAGAAGCTCCAACATTCTACAGTTTCACTGACCACCACCCAACCCCATCCAAATGTGATCCAATGGAAAAGCATTTCCTTGTGGGCTAAAATAAATAAAAATGTCTCTAAAGTATCATAGTACTACAGGAAATGAACATATATGGATGAGATACAATGGTGAGCAAAGAAATAATTACTTCTTTGCATTAAACTTCGGCTTTGTGTTTTAAACACAACACAATTAAATTCTGATTAGCATCTGTAAAGAATGTTATAGATATAACTCTTCAAAGGAATTAGAACTGGCAATGACTGTGTGAATGATCTCTAAACTGAAGCTCCTAAAGCAAAGTAAAGCCAGTAAGTATCTGTGGCTACAAATTTGTAGGATCATAAAGATTACACCATCTCTCAACTGCAAGGGCAGATGTCTATCTGAAAGAAAAAGAGGAAATTGTATTTACTTGGGGGGTGGTGGTGAGGCTGATTGCCTTGCCATCATTGCAAATTTAAAGGAGCGCTGGGCAGATAATTTTTTGCTTTTCCGCCTGCTAAGCAGCTCTTTTAAACTTTTCTACTCTGAAGACTGATTTATGTAGAGTCACCAGATGTCATCACATGCATTCAGAGTTGTAATCTGCTTACACTAAGTAAAGAAAATACTGATTCTTGCTCCTGTTTATCCTGTGGAGCAACCCAGGCAATAAACTATAAGCTTCCTTCTCATAAGGCAGCAGAAATATTTTATTCTGATAAATAATCATTCAGGCAGAAAAATACAAGAATCAACTAACAAATATGAGGTTGCAGGAGAATAAATATAATATGAATAATAAAGGGCTGAATTGGATGTTGCTAGATCAGAACTTAGAGTCCAAGTTTTGCACTTTTTATCATGTACAAGTGAACATATTTCCTTTTAGAAGGACAACTTTGAGGAAATAACAGCTGGAAATATTTTTATTTAAATATATTTAAATTGAGCACAGATCATATTAAACAAATTGAAAAGACAGAGAATATAGAATCTACATTATGAAACATTAAATAAATTCAGAATTACCTTCCTTTTGTACCTTGTAAAATGGACTGTTTATTTTTGTCTGCTATTTTCCATATGAAGAAATATTTTAAAACAAAATTTCATAATTTTCTCCTGTAGTAATGAGAATAAAGATATCAAAGGGGGCTTTGCTAACTTAATTTTCTTTTGAAAAAAACTAGTGTGCTTGAAGCCTTCTACTAATTTTTCTAGAAATTAGGGCCAGAGTTTGTTAGTTAAATAGTTATTACATGTCACAACTTCAGAAGTACAATGGCATAGGTAAATAAATGAAATTAACACAGTGTTACGAAAATTCTCTGATTTGCCCTAAAAGCAGAAGTGATTAATAATTCATGTGCAGAAAGAGGTCAGATGGTGATCATTACAGTCAAGTGAATCACTGTTTCTTTTTTAAAATAGTAACATTTAATGTATACCTTTCTAATAAGGGATTGGACTATTCCTGTAGAACTTAGCGATCTGAGAATAGAATTCACTCAAATCCTAGCAGATACTCAGCAAATCAGTGACTGACTCAGTTTTCAATAGGCCATCTACTTACAGAGAAGGCACGTCTGACATTTGGCACTTCACTGAAGGCAATAACCACCGGAGTGATATCCAAGGCACTCAACTCAAGCACAGCCGTGCTGATGGCAACATCATCCTGCGATGGACCATTGGCAAAAAATAGGGCAACTTTTCTTGTGAGGATGCCCTGACGAACACGTTTGAAGACATTTCTCGCAACAAATCTCATGGCTGCCCCAATATTTCGTTTTCCAGTGGATCTCTCTAGAGGGATTCTCTGGACTGCTTGTAGCAGCAAGTTGCTTTTTTGGAATTCTGAGAATCGGATGAGGTAGTGTATGTTGGTATTGAAAGAAACAACAGAGACACGAGCGCCTGTTGGGCAATTGCTTTCACTGATCTTAATAGTCTTCAGCAATAACATAACAATGTTCCTCATTCTTTCAAATGCAGCTGGCATAACGTCATCAGACATATCCAAGGCAAATACCACTTCAGTTGGATAAGCTGGACATGTGTCTGTATATCGAAACAGGAAAGTTGCATGAGAACCTTTCCACAACTCAAACATTGTTAGTTTTTTCTTCAAGTCTGTAAAAGAATGGATGTGCAGAGACCATGTGGGCTTACCTGATGAGCATGCTGGAAGGAAGAGAGAGACAGCAATTAAATTATTTTGGACTCATATGCATTAAAATAGTGACACATTCACTTGCTTTCAATAAAGAGCCTGACTCAAATTCAGACAACTGAGAGAGTCTGTCAGTGCAAGACCACATTCCTCTTTTACAATCTAATACTTGAAACAGTGCAATTTTACTGGATAAGAATTTTTAAATATTGCCTTGGGTTCTGCTGAGCAAACATGTCTGAGAATGAACATATGTAATCTGGAGGACAGCTAATATACAAATACTGTCTTCTCTCAGAGAACTCCCCAAAGGGTGTTGGCAAAATGCCAAAGATTCATTTACTCTTTAATGAGGAAAAGAGGCATTTGTTAGTGTTTTTCTAATAAACACAGAGGAAAAATGAGCAAAAAAGAGTAAGTCTGCTTCATACACCTGCTGAAACCCCCCAGTCTACTACCAAACAACTACCAAACTGAACTCAGATACAAACTACCAGTTTATAGGGTTTTCAGTGAAGACTATTCCATTTAAGAAGAGTGACTAGGTGGAATCAGAGGTAAAAGATGTTCCCCACTTACGGCAGTTTTTTCGGGTGAAATTCACAAGTTCACAAGGCTGCAGGTTCAAAATAAAAAAGGAATTAATGGCAAATCCCAGACCATCCCAAACTGAGAATCTTACTATTAGTTTGAGCTGAAGGTTGTATCCCAGCTCCTAAAATCACTTTCATTACAGTAAATGCAGAATCAGAGTTCAGTTCCTTTTTATAAGAGATAGTACAGGGACTCTCTCCCCTTGCTGCAGAAACTAGGCACATTTTTTAGACACACTCTGTTGGTATTTAATGATGTTCTGAAGTATTAAGAAATCACTTATCTCTTCTTCATTTTGTGTAATAAACTGATCTAGGATGCCACCAGTCAATGGCGCTTCCATAAACAATGGGCATTCCGATAGTGACTCACACAGAAAGAGAGAGGTCCATGAAGGAGGAGAGGATGCTCTCTGGAAATAGAACACGCCTGCAGCAGTATTGCTTGCAGGGAGTCTGCAAGGATTATTGAAGCCTTTACTCAGAAGTGTTCATTTTACATGAGATTAGGATTGTGAAGAAATCCTGCATTTCTATTCCCAGTGAAAATAACTATTACTGAAGAAAGGCCTTCCTTTACCAGAGGGGAAAAAGAAACCCTAACATGATCTGGTGTGTAAACTCATACAGGTGAAGAAACAGATAAATTAATATTAATGGTCCAACAGTTGGAAAAAGCTTGGACATGGTATTAATCCATATGCATAATTGTTTCTCATTCCTTGGTTGCTTGCAGAATGGAAGAACCCACAGCACACTCTGACAAGCACGTGGAAAAGATACTGTTTTATAACAGCTAATTGTGCTCATTGCTGTCGGGGATAATAAACGGAAGGCTAAACCAGATAATTCCGTGCAGTATAGTTAGCTGTAAGGTGATTACTTACTTCCATTAAAATGGTGCCCACTGGTCCCTTGGCACCCTGAAACAAATTAAACACAGGTCCAAAAAATCAGACACAGATAATGCATTTCCATCTATTAGTCAGTAGCCCAAAGAAAATGCAGGCAAATAGTGTTTCCCAACAACCATTTATGAATTTGAAATATGAGGAGACAGCAGTTCCCAGCATAGATTTCTGCAGACCTGCTCAAAGTTGCAGGCTACTTGTTAGACTTATTTCTCTGTCCATTTTCCTTAATGGTTTTTAAATGTTTGATACTTGTTGCCCTTGAGGAGCAGTATAATTCAGAATTGGGTTCCTTTGTAAACAGCAGTTTCTGTCCTATGGTTCTGTTATTTGCACTTCACATACTTTCCAACATCTGGTGTGTGACAAGCTTTCCCTCTCCTCTTGCATGGTACAATCTGCCAATCTCCCACATTTCTGCCTTGAAAGATACTGCAGACCATACACATCATGACAGTTTTGCCTACTCTGCAACCTTCTCCTTGGGAACTGGGGAAAAATTGCAGCACTCCAAGCATTTTTTTCAAAGTAAAAGTATTGTTTAATCTTCGTAAGAGGAAAAAAATACAGGGAAAATAACTAATTTTCAAGGGAGCTTGAGAGTATTCATCATGTGTGCATTTCAGATGCATAAAAAGACTACCAAAGATTTTCACTTACTCTCAGGGAGCTGTAGCGAGATACACCAGACAATCTGAATTCCACATCGCACTTCTTGTCCTTACCCTCTCTCTACCATACCACTACAGTTCACCAAAATTATATAATTCCTTACATCTCCAAATTACAGCCCTCTCTCCATATTTGTTATTCCCCTTCCAATTAACCTTCCATTCCTCCATCTCCTGCCTGAGCTGCCTTCCTCACCTCCTCTGCTGTCTTGCTGCTAGCATCATCACAGCCATTCCATGCTTTTTTCTTCTTATGTTTCTTAGCAGGTCCACGTTCTTCTTTGGTACTGTTCAGCAAGAGTTAATTGTGAATTGCCTGAGTCCTAATGAATGCTACTTGTGGCAGCTCAGTGGTGGTGACTGAGCTGTGCAAACTTGACACATATGGATAATCAAATCACCAAGGATGGGTAAAACAAGCCTGTCTTGGCGGGCCTTGCCTACTACCTGTACCTTTTCCTGCATTCCTATCTCTTCCACTTCTTAAAGGGCTCCCACTTTCTCATTTCACTGATTCACTGCTACTGCAATAATCCCACCAAGCCCATACATCCCAAGCTGTACTCTCATTTCTACACTTGAAGAGGAGATCTTGAACTTGAAATATCTCTGAAGACTTCTTGTACCATGGCCTGGCAAGGCCTACAGCTGTGGCTCATCAACTTAGCAAGATTTGTCTGTCTGTAAATTTTGTGAGTGGCCAAGAAGCAGAGATGGCAATGCATTCCAGCAGGCACTCTTAGCCATTCTTGTGCCCAGCGTCATAGAATAAATTGGGACAGGTACATTCATTAACCAACACAGTGTAATGAGAAGGGAAAAAATATGTTTTCTAAGTTGCACACATCCTGTGGGCCATGTTATACAGGTAAAGATATTACTACCAGTAATGTTCCACATAAGGGTAA
>VZTN01001021.1:0-13856 GCA_013400515.1 Erpornis zantholeuca | reverse complement strand
TTGGTGATCAGCTCTACTTTGCCCTAATTCTTCCCGTCTCAAAGAAGTGAGTCAACCCCGGGCTGCCAAAATGTGGCCCTAGAGTTCTCCAGAAATAGTCAAACTGGAAACCTTGTTACGTAAATTTGGGCTTGAAAAGTGTGACAGAGATGCAGGACGAGACTTGGGTGGAGATTTCTGATGTGTAGCTAATGCACTGTAATTTCTGTCCCATTAGACTTGGCACAACTGAGGCTCCAAGCTGCTCATACAGATTGTCAGTAATGTAAAGGTACAAAACCAGATAATCAGAAAAGAGATAGGTATCTGTAGAAATTTAGTCACCTCTAACATTTTTAAACAAGACTTTTACAAATCATTTTTATTAACCTAATGCAGTTTAATTCAAACTATGCACAAGGACCCACTAAAAGTGCAGAATTCAGACCACTCATCTAGAGTTAAATCCTCTTGTAGAATTTCTGGGGAAACGCAGAAATTTAATTTACCCACTTAGTTTCAGTAATAGTTTCCCAATGTTGTTAGCTAGGAAAAAATTAATCACATGCATATATTTATTTTTAACTATTTTTACCCAAACACTTAATAAACACTAGATATCTGGAAATTGTATCTACAGGCTTGAGAAACACACTCAGCTGTACTAATTTAGTTGAATTGTTGGCTTTTGAACTGAATTCAGTAACAGAAAACTGCTTCTGATAATATAAGGTTCACAAATTAGAGTCATGAAAGTGTCTAACAAAGCCGTGACAAGCCTAGTATAAGGAAACATAGTATCCTGCTGCTGAAACAGTTAACAAGTAATTTGGCATACCACTGGGAAGTAATTTCTTCTATTTGAGTGGGGCTAGAGGTAGGATTCAACCTTGAAAAAATATTTCATTCAAAATACTGCTCATAGATTTTTTTTTTATTTATTTAAAGGAATTCATAAACCGTAACAAAGTTATTTCAGCAGAAATATTGCAACGGAAAAAGGGACTTTTCATCCCGCATTCCCTGCCATTGTTGAGATTCTTTACATTTTACTACCAAGAAAACTACATAAGTACTAGCCTTGTTTAAAAGAAGAGGACTCAGTGAGTATCATACAAGACTCTTGACAGTTTGTTTCCTTCAGGTACCATGATTTTACATTTGAATTTGACCCAAGTGATGTGCTGAGAAGTGTTCAGCTGATAAAAAAGAGTCTTCTGTGAAACTGTCATATTTTTGGCTCATTTTAATAGGCAGTGGTTTCATGTCAAAGAGACACTTCACATTTGTTACAATTGGCAGCATTGTTATTTTTTTTAGGAAGCTGTAAAGCCCTGATTGGAGCTGCAGCAATTTTGTCACCAGAGACTCAGACTCAAGCTCTTTCAGTCGTACAAGCCCTCTGCAATTTGCTTGGCAGGAAACTGGCATGAAAATTGTGCCACTGAACTAACAAGAAAGAAAAACTCCCTGAAGCTGGTCGGACTGGGGACACCCTCACGTTAGGAGTGCAGACTGAGACCACCGCCTGACCTTCACTGCTGTGAAACACGTGTGTGGTTTTTAGTTTGCACGCAGAAATATGGTTTATGCAACTGTGTTGTTTGCCTCCTGGTAGCTCTATTATTGTGCCTTTTTTTTTTTTTTAGTGGCTACATTCAAGCAAATTCAGAAGGCGGGGGTAGTAGAAAAATATGTGTCTGTAAATTTTAGGAATCGGGCTGTTTTAATTGCACTGCTCCCCAACAACACCAACTAGTCTTAAATGTATTATAGTAGAAGGAAGTGATACGCTGTAATAAAAGGAACATGAAATCAGAAATATTTTGGATGCAGCAGAAATTTTGGGGGGGAGGAGAAAACAACCCAAATCTCTATTTCTAGGATAGTATGCTCAATTAAAAGGAAGACGGAAACAAAAGGTACTGAAGGTTATTATTTTCTTTTGAAGCTTGTTGACTTCATGCCATATTTTGATTTGCTGGATGAGCAGCTAGCAATAAGAGATATAATTATATTAAGAGAAAAATATTCATTTGTGTTACAGGTTATTCATATACACAGGGATTATTTCTAAAAGTGTGTTTCGAAACCTCATAGGTAAAATTGAATCTGAACCTATCCCTACTAAGATAATAGCTCATCAGAACAGTACAAGGCTTAGAGGTATTTTAAATACAAAATATAAAATAATATAAAATCCAAAATAAAAAATACTACGATGAAGCCAAAAAGGGTTTCCTTTATAAAAATATGAGGGAATGAAAAGCACCGAGAGGACAGAGATAAAAACCTGCATAGACAACACACTTGAATAATTTGATGTTAGCAACTATTCCTTGCAAAGCCTTTTCCTGTAGAGTCATTGCCTTCCATGGAGGCTGTTTGGGCACATCACTCAGGCAGAATCATTGCTGTTCACTGACACTTGGGAAGACAGGAGGGACTAGTTGGATGGTAGGAATTTACCTCCCCTGCAGCAGTTGGAAAGGACATGCCTGCAGTCCTCTTGAATGCTTAATTAAGATACTTGGCAGCCCATTAGAAAACAAAATTGTGTCCCCAGTAATCTTTCCACCATTCTCTCTGATGACTGAGGCAAAATCTCACTAAACTAAGAAGTTTTAGCCGTGAACTTCGAGAGATGAATATTAATATTTGCCAAAACTCTGAAGCAGATATTCTGTGTATATACTATGCATCCTGTGATGGCAACCCACTACAAAAATTTTTCTTCTTCTTTAAAAGAATAGGACTTTTTAATGTTAATATAAATCATAGACTTTATTAACATTTAAATGTTGTTATTAGGTTGTTAGAATCACATACACATCTGCATGAAATTGCTAGGAGTCTTTTCATTATCTTCCAGGATGAGATGATAAACTGCTGAAAGAGGAGGAAAGGGTTGTTATGGATCTCAAATTTCACACGTGCAGAAAAAAAAAAAAAGAAAAAAGAAAAAAAAAATCTCACCATCAAATATGTAAAAAACCCAATGAAAAGTTAGTAGGTTGGCTGATTTTCTGATCTGATAATGCTTCTATAAGTTTTATTGTGAGCTTCAATGTAATCGATTTGCAGGATACAAACCATAAACTGTCAGTGACAATCTGAGAATTTTCCTTTTGTTATTTAAACATCACATGACTTAGTTTTCATTAGTGAGATAGCTGTTTCACTTTAAAAGTCCTAAACACTGCAAATAAGCTTTTTAATCTTATTCAAATGTTTTGAAAATCCCAATTCTCACTAATTGCTAAGCAAATGGTATGCAGCGAAATGAAGAATGGGTGTTAAAATAAAATGGTTTATAATTCCTGGCACAATTCCCAGAAATCAAGCCATTTCACATCCTTGGTGCACTGACAAATATGTTTTTGGTTTTTTTTTTCTCAGTCAGTGTAAACAAACAGCGCGGTGGTGGCTGGGGGGGAGGCGGAAGGTCTTAGGGTCGGGCTGGCTTTGTCCTTGTCTACAGCATATCTCCACCCCCTTGCTACTCCCAAACACTTGTGCAGATCTCATTTCCCACATTACTGCAGCATAAAGGAAGTTTAAAAGAGCTGCGTGTATACTTCATAGGAAGGTAATAAGGCATTGCGAGGCTAACTTCACACTTCGCTCGTCTGTCAAGGGGGTCTCCTCTCCCCAACAATACCCCAATGTTTTGGTAGGCAGGCTCCAGCCCACTTAGCCAGCGAGGAGGCATGGGTGGAATGCCAGGTATGTCTACAGAGCAAAGTAGTGCAGGCAGCCTGACGCCAGGAGAGAATAGGCAGGTACCTATTGAGTTACAGGATTTCTACAAATCTAATCCACGTGTAATGTGAGACTTATTACAGAGTCAGCCTCTGCCAGGGCTGTGAAAAGTCTGGGGATATGAACAGCCCCAGAAACAATGATCCCAGTTAACTCATTGCAACCCAACGTTGGTTGACCAATACTAGTGTCTCTTGCCTTTGTAATTAATTTCTTGAACGGTGATTATAAATTGTATCTTATCAATTATTTAATAGCAAATGCAAGAAATTACTGATAAAGCTGTGGATGACATTGTGTCTACTGCAACAATGCGTATTACTAAGGAATTTTATATTTATTGATCAAAATGTGTAATAAAAATATGCAAATTAAGCAAGAGCATTTAAAATGGGAAGCATTTTAAGATAACTGAAACAATAAAACCATTAACAGCAGATAATAATAAAAGGAGAAGTAAAAAAATCAAATGTTGTTACAATTAAGACTCCTTGCTGAGTTTTTTGGCATATTGGGAATAAGCTGCAGCAATTAACAATAGCTGTATGATATAAACCTGCAAATATGAAAAGTTCTTCAGTCACTGTTACTTTGAATGCAAACCCTGATCACCCATTTGTCTACTCATTAGACATCTTTTTAGTCATGCACCTCTGGTATTCTCAGCTAATAATCTTTCTCTCACATGATATCTTACCTGACTTTGACAAATAATGAAGGAGAGCCTCTCTCAATCAATTCATATTTAATTTAGATGCCTTTGGCCATAAAAAATAAAATTATTTTTGATTGGTAAGGATTAAGGTCAAGGAATGCTTGCATTTCTAGAAATGTGCTGTAGTTGTTCAGATTATATTTGAAAGCCAGAATGTCAGAAATGGTAATAAACAAAGTTGAATCCACACTCAGAGTTGCACCTTGCAACAGACTAGTGATTTTGTTCCTTGCCTCAGGCTGCTTAATAGCTACATGACACCTTTAGAGAAGGTCAACTGCTATGGGGTCTGATATTATCAGTTCATCACTGATACCCATCTGGCTATTTATTGACACATATATTTTACTCTAGCAACCAAAAACAAACAAGACTTTGGAAGAATAGTGACCCAGTCATCATCGAAATTTTAAACTGGTCCAGGCTACATTTAGAATTCTTATTTTGCCCAATTAGTAACCACTTTGTGATTTTATAAAATCAGAACTTTAGAGGTCACTTGTAATTGTAAATAAGGTTTCTTCTTGATATTAGGATTGCAACATAGAACCACTCTGATGGTTTTTATGAATATGGAGAATACATTTCATATTTTATATAAAATATTTGGTCAAATATATTTGACCCAAGTGATGTGGATGGATTGTGTCCCTTATTTTTAATGCCTTATATAATTTGAGAATATCCTGTATCTAAAATTGGAAGAAGTGGACAGAACAAGGATTTAATGACACCTAATGATAAAATATGAAGCATAAAAATTGCTGGAACTACTTGGGTACCTTATGAGGACACTGACTTGGACCAGAGCACAAAAAGAGATTAAAATCTGCAGAAGTAAACATTTCAGTGTCATGTTTTGAGCACTAGATCCCAGTATGGATGCAATCAATACTCACTCTTTGAAGTCTGAGGAAGGCAAAGTGTCTCCTAACTTTTCATGGGAGGTTTCATGGGAGCTGCTATTCTGTGGAGGATGTGATGTAAACCAGCCAGTAAGAAAATATTAAAGATGTGAGTTTACTAAATGCCTGTCTAGGATAAATCTATGTTTAGTACTAGATGGACAACTTGTTCACTTGTCCTATACAGCTTGGAACAAAAATTTTACAGCAATCTTCCCACCTATTTAGAATGATGGAACCCCTCCATTCAGATTTTTGTACCTGCCATGCAAACTAATGATTTCAAAAGCATCCCTCACAGGTAGAATCTTCTTTTTGCAGACCTTAGACCTATGTTCCTATGTAGGGACAACCAAAACCTGAACAGAATATAACCTTTTGGAACATCATATCCCCTGCTTACACACAATTTCAGTATTCCACCTATCTCACCTAGCAAGAATAAAGCCACTTACTTTCTATTAAGCAAAAAAATAGCAATGGAAGTTCAAAAAATTGCTTCTTCTTGATTTTACATGGTAGCTGCAAATGCTTATATATTTGCTTTATTGAAATTTACTGCACCATATGTCAGTAGAAAGTTTTAACCTCACTTTCTGAAGATCTGGACAAAAGTTTGATGCTTAACATTTAGGTTGTTACATGAGGTCTCAGCTTGTTTGAGTGTTCTTTACTCCTCCATTCAAGTAGTCTCATCCATGCTTAGCCTCTGTGGTAGGTAAAAAGACATTGTTAATCAATGCTTATGTTGTGTATTCCTCTTAGAAATAGCATTCCAAATCTGGAAAAGTAAGACTGTACAGAGTAATTTACAGTAATCTTCTCAGTACTATGGACACTTTTGATAGGAATAATATGCATCTGGAAAGGTAGCAACTTTTAAGGTAGTCTTCCTGAAGATATAAGCACATTACATCAATGGGACCTTAAGCTGCCTTTAAAAAAAATTATCAGTAAGATGTAGACTTTCAGGGACCTTAGTAGGTTCCACCAAATACTCCAAAATGCTATTACATGTGTTGGATTTACATCAACTTTCCCTTTCTCTTATTTGATGGGTGATATTTTGGGGTTTGTTTTGGGGCTGGGGTGTGTTTGTGTGGTTTTTCTGTTGGTGACTGACCTTATAACATTTTCATATTGACTTAGCATCAGGTTTTTAAATTTAGATATAGTTACACTAGTATTAACATGTGAGTAAATATATTTAGATAGCCAGCTTCCTTCCTTGCTCCCCATTAGTCACATATGCAAGTGGTCATAAAGAGTGTCCACATTAATCATTCAAATTTATTTTTCCAAAGTATCTGCAAAACAGAAATAAAATTCAGAAAATTTTGTCCTTTTTAGGTCACACTCCTGAAAATATTGAAAACATTGTTTTCATGTCTACATTTGAATTATTCTAGTTCTATTCCAAATTTAATTAATGTGTGAGATAACTTCTTTTTTCTTTAATAGAAATCTCAAGAAGAGATTTAAAATCTTGGTTTTATATTTCTAATCCTCTTGCAAAAGCATAAATGATAGCTCTCTTGCATGTTAATTCCCAACCCACAATGTTCTCTTTCCTGAAAGTCTCTGAAACCTTTCTGATATGTACAAGATAAATAACTCATTTACACATTGTTTAAAACACACATGAGAAATCTGTCTCGGTGACTATATTACATATCATTGATGGTCTATGTAAATGCATTCCTTGGAAGAGGTGCATGATTGTCAGGTTACTGAAGCTCTGGAGAAGACAAGAGAAGACCAAGCATCCCAGTGCTGATGACCTGATGTAGCTGACTAACTACAAAGTAGAACTAATGAAAGTGAAAGCTGTGAGAGTAGTTACCAGAGCTGTTTGATAGCTGACTTTTTTTTGTGCTTTCCAGAAAATGCAATTAACATATCCATGTAAAAATATTAAAACTGAACACCTAATGCACTGGTAAGAAGTAAGGAATTTTGCTGCAGAACTTCTACCCATCAATCTTTAGAGGTCTTTGAAAAATATCTAAGAAACGTGAGACTTTTGAATGGCCATTGATAACTTCTTGCAGCAATGTCTGCACTTCACTAGAAGATGCTTATGTGTCTGAAATACAGAAGGCTGAAAAACTTTTAAAAGTTAAATAAGTTTCTTATTTCCCATAGTCACACTGTATCTATAAATGTAAGGGATGGGTTAATTACTTTGCAAAGCTGACAGCTACCTGGAAAGCATTTTCCCAACAATTTCCTCAATTTCTCACCAACTTTTCTCAAGGCCAAGGCTCAGGCCCTACTTTGGACACTATTTGAAAGCCAACTGGCACAAACCAGCTGCTCCTGCAGTCATGTCTGCTACCATGTCTCTGTGCTGGGCTCAGGCTGGGAAGAACGGAGCTCTGGTCAGCTGTGGCACAGCTGATGCCCAGTTGGAGTTGGAGGCAGAGACCTTTGGAAGCCCTTCCAGGTCAGCTGGCAGAATGTGCTGCCTCCAGCTTTGCATTCTGGTGTTCATGTTCAGGTGGCCTCTTCATGGAAGCCTGGTGGAATATGTGAGTGGAGATATAAAGTCTTCGGCCTCCCTGGCTTTAATTGTGCAACCATACACAGTAGCTAATCTTTAATGTCCTTATTTACAAGTCTGTTGTTGTTAATGATTTTTTCTGCATTACTCTTGGCAGAAGTTTATGCTCTCTGGGAGTTTCTCTCCCAGCAGTGAAACTAAAGACTAAGGACTGGTGCCAATGTTCACAAAAGCAAGTTGTTCTGTATTGTGTGATTCTGTGAAGTTGCTTTCAAAATGCCTGGGAAATATGTGTTTTCTACAATATCCTACTCATGGTTTTAATTAAAACACAAAACCCACTGTCCTGAAAAGCTATTTTCAGTCACAAATGCTAAAACAGTGGCAGAATGTGGTAGAGCTGGATATGAATTTCTTTAAAATGAATTGTTTATAGCTTCAGTAAAACTGTATTGCTTGGAGTCTGTGCTGGTCTTTGGGCATGTTATACTGCAAACAGGTTCTGTGACCAAGAAGGAAAAGGAGAGTTACTTTGGAAAGTCTGTAAGAGCTCTTCACTGCTTTGGAAATGTGTGATGGTTTGACTGGTGTAAGGTTAATTCTCTTCACAGTAGCTGGTGTGGGGCTGTGTTTTGGATTTGTGCTGAACACAGTGTTGATCACACTAGAGTGTTTTAGTTACTGCTGAGCAATGCTCACACAGTGGCAAGGCCTTTTCCTTTCCTCACCCCACACCAGAAGTGGGAAGGCTGGGGCTGCATGGGAACTTGGGACAGGACACAGCCAGGACAACTGACCCCAACAGGCACCAGGGATGTTCCATCTTAGTCAGTATACAAATCTGGGGGAAGAAGCAAGAAGGGAAGGAGGATATTTGGAATGTTGGCATTTGTCTTCCTAAGTTGCCCTTATGCATGATGGAGCCCTGAGTTCCTGGAGATGGCTGAACTCCTGCCTGCTGATGGTAAGTGGTGAATTGATTCCTTGCTTTGCTTTGCTTGCATATGTGACTTTTGCTTTCCCTCTTTAACTGTCTGTATCTCAACCAATGAGTTTTCTCATTTTTACTCTCTTCTCCACCCCACTGGTGGGCAAGTTACTGAATGGCTGTGTGGTGCTTAGTTACCAGCTGGTAACGTGATAACTTCTTAGAACTCGAAAATAGTCTCCACTTGGTCTGGGCAATGCTCTGATAGGTTTGTCTTCTTCAGATCATCCCATGGAGAAACAGCTCAGTCTTCTTCTATCCTGGACACAAATTGTGCCTTCTGCAGTTGAGGGCTCTCTCCAGGAGTGCAGAAGGACCTACACTACATGTGCATCACATGTCTTGCTTGCAGGACAGTGCTAGTATCCAGTTTCAGCTCTCTTGAGGTGCCACGAGTACTCTTCTATACCAACAAATGCCTGATCCCCCCTCTTGCATGCACTGGGCTGCCTGCACGCTCAGGCATTGCTGCTTCGTATCTTCTGACTACTTTTTCCCAGCTTTGCTTTGCAACTGTTGCTCAGCTTTCTTGCAGGCAGAGATTATGGCCGGATCAAAAGATTCAGGGAACTGGGGAGCTCAGCAGAATGCCTTTCCCTTAATCTAGCTGCACCATCCCTTGAACCTGGCCATTTTGCACAGATCCCAAGTCAGCTCATGCTCAGCTGTTGTGTCAGGAGCGCTGCCACCTGCCCAGCCCTGGCATCCTGAGCTGATGAGCGTCACCAATTGCCTCTGGCATAGATGAATGGGCCATCTCCCAAAAGACTGGCCTGGAAAACAGCTTATGTATCTTAAGGGAATCCTAAAGATGGGCGGTTTAAATTCCATCTCCTAACTCAGCCTGGTCAGAAATAATATTTGCAAACATTTAAGTGAAGACCCAGCATTATCTACTCCAGAACATAAGAAAAGGCAAAATAATTATGAATGTCTTTATCGTTGCCCAGCATTTAGAAGGATAGCATATCTACTGCTCAGCCAACAGGAAATCTTATTTTAGGGAAGTTGTGATCACCACTCAGCCAACCTGCTCTAGAAGTGCGTGAAGGTATTGGCAGTCTCCCAGAACACTTCCAGCAAGTGTTAGGAGCTGTTACTCACTGGGCAGCTGGAAAAGCTAATATAAAGCAATATCAGCATGTGAACTGTGAGAAGCAAGTCTCTTGTTTATAAATGTTTCTTACAGTTGTCTTTCCAGGAGTGTAAAAGTTGCAGAAAATCTGACAACTCAAAACTTGAAATGTTCTGTTCATTGATTTACTTGTTCATACATACAGCTGAATTTGGCTAGAGCCTGATTTCCAGCAAGAGGGAAAGGCTATGAGTGAAATAGGTGTCCTTTTTATTGGAAATAACGAAAACTGTTAGGAAACTGTGGAAATAATGCTACAGACATAGTGCTGAGGTCTGGTTTTGTAGTTAACTAAATAATTAATTTTGACTCATACAGATTGCTTCATTTCCAGACACGATTTAAAACTGTACAGCAGTATGACTTTCAAGCATTTGCAAATTAGTGCTCCCATTTTTAATTTACATGTACAGTGTGAAAAAATATACTAGATATGTCTTTGATTTACTTCTTCTGTTTAGCCTTTTACTAATCCAAACAGAACTGTTCCTCCACATGTGAGAAAACAAATTTTCAGTCAGTTTTGATGTCATGCCTGTTCTTAAGCATACAACATCCTTTCTTTGGGTAAGAGAAACTTTTTTGAAAGACAAAGCTACATTCTTTAGTGAAAACTAAACCAACACTCTTTCTTTCATTGGGAAATAAATTTATTTTTCCCTGTGCTTATTCATTTCATTAATGTTGTTATCAGGTTTTTAAATTTTGATGACTAGCAGAAATTTTATTTGTGATATAGAAATATTTGAATTAATTTGTTCAGTGATATTCACGGTGAAAGCAAACCTGATATTTGAACTTCTCTTACCATTACATTTTCCCCTGATAAATCTTGCTCTAAATAAAATACATACCTTAGGAGGTCCATGCTATTTCCAAAATGTTGATTTTTTGTGGGAACTGAAAACAGGTGAGCAAGCCTCACAGACATTGACCTCGACACAATTACTTTGTACTCATGAGAATTTTAGCATCAACAGAAGCAAGAGACCAAAACAACAGAAAAAGAATGCACACCTGCTCGCAGGAGGCTGTTTTGCCTAAGAATGTGTACTAGTTATAGGTAACCAATAATTTGTAAGGTGGCAACCTAGGAGCCAATGAACAGGTAGAACAAATGCCAAGAACTTGTATAAAAGATGCATTGTAGAATTAAAAATGCTTTTTGCCTGAAGTTGGTGTGATTTGTGGGTGTCGCGTCCATCTCAATAGCAACAATTTTTGTCTTGGGTTACATTTTTATGCTTTCAAACGGAGGAAACACAAACAGATAAATACAGGAAAAAAAAATGGGTTTTAGTGATGAATATGCAGGAATGGAAACAGTTTATCCTACTGTGCATACAGCTGATCAGTCACATAATTTAAAAGTATGTGATATGGAATTTTTTCTTTGTAATGTCTGTTGCAAACAAGGCTTTTGAAGAACTTAACATTTGACCTGAAATATTGCAACTGGAACTGTGTTTCCTAACTGGAAACAATCTGAATTTTTGCTATCTGAATTTTGTTTTAAAAAATATTTGGAATAGTATAGTTATGGGGATGGTGTATAAAGTTCTGGGTTATACACAGGGTCTTTACAATGATTTATAGAATTTTACAAATGTAATCCAGGTGGGGATGTGGCCTAGCACACATGTGCTGTTGGCACAAGTGAACAGATGCTTGCTTAGGGTCTGCAGCAGTGGAAAAGCCATGCCTTGGACCCTTTTTTTCCCTATGTGCTGGAACAGACTGATATCTAGGAAGAATCTGGGCAGGAAGGACAGTGGTTTTGCTGGGATGGGTGGCCCCAACCCATCCTTCCTACTTCAAGCAAAAGGCCCAGCTGCCCCTGGAGCTCTCTGTCACACCTCAATCTTTGTCCAGCAGCACTGGCTCAGCCCCAGTTGAAGAGTTGAAACCTCAGGTTTACCAGCTGTGGAGCTGAATCTATTTTTTACTTATAGCTCTGGAAATACTACTGGCAGTGACAAGAGCTTGGACCATTGTTTGTTAGGATTGTCTGGTAAGTACCTGAATTTAAAGACTTTTATCTCCTAAATAATAGGCTTTAAGACAAATACTTGAAACAAATGTTTGAGTGTTAGCTTCATTTTGCCAGTCTCTTGCCAGTGTCTCTTGTCAGTGGAAAGAAACATTTTTTCTGTGTAGCTGAGGTTGCATTATTACTTTTAAAAATGGTTATATTACAAACTGAGTGAGGCACTTTTACTCTGGAATGTCTAGGGGGTATAAAAAAGCATAACTAGTCTTATGTTTTAGACACATTTATAATTGTACATGCACTTAATTGCTCTTGTGAGTGCTCTGTTTTTCCCCCTTGCACATACTGATGGGCCCATAGCTCTGGCTCTGGCTGCTCAGTGGAGAGAGGGAGGACTAAAAAGCATCTGCCCTATATTTTAGAATTTATTAAAAGATGTTTCTTATCAGTGATGTTGGAGAAAGTTGGAACTTAAGAAGGAAGCAGATTTTGTCTGTCTTCACGGCTTGCCCAGGGGGATGCTGAAGAACCCATGACACAGTCTAAATGAATGGGAGGTACAGTAATCCCAAAATGCTGTCTGATTTCCCTGGCCTAATAAAGTAAGCTCTCCTACACATTCTAGCATAATGACTGCTGTGCAGACCATAACAAGTCTTTCCATTATTGCTTAATATTTCTATGTTGAACCAGTTTGTTAAAATGTCAAAGATTACTTTAGATTAAAAAATATATTCTTTTAAGGATTAATCTCTTTTACTTTTGCCATTGAGATAGAGTTATGTCATACTGTATCTTGTTGGGTCTCATATGACAGGCTTCATTTTGCTCAATTCACAGAGAAAAGAAAATCTACTTCAAGTGTAGTTGTAATGCATTTAGTTCAAGTAACAGCATATCATGCTGCTTAATTCTGAAGGTCTAGTTCAAACCTAATATGTTGGCCCAGACAGTCACTGGCTGAGACCAGGGTGGTGCCTCTTCCCTCCCAGGACTAGTGATTCTGAGATCATTTGTGATTCAGATGTGATCAGGAAAACACAAGGACATTTTCACCATCAACATTTATTTATAGACGTGGAGTGAGCAGCTCCATAAGGGAAATGCAGTTGCAGCATGTTCACTGGCAACCAGAAGCCAGCCAGCCTTCTGGATGGTGCTCCACATTCAGTGAGTTTGTCTCTGACAGGCTTATTTCGTCATGGAATCATAGAATGATTTGGGTTAAAAGCGACCCTACAGATCAAAATTAACACTTTGACATCCACAATATAAGCACATGCACAAACATGTTCTTTTCTTGACTTGTGTGGAAGTGAAGGCAGTCTGTAGTGTTTCAGATGAAGTTTAAAAACATTTATTTTCCTGTGCTTCAATAGAACAGCCAACTCTTTTTAACTAATTTCCTATTTCGATATGAACAAAACTTGTTACTCAGCTGGGGATTTTAATTTTTCATTGTTAAAAATTAATATCTAAATTAGCTTGAGCTTTCCCAAAAGGAGTATTGTTGGACCATACTGAGGATGTTTTTGAATAAAACTAGCTTTCCATGGAGTATGTAAAATGGAACTTGCTTATATGTTTTTCCTTCATCATTAAATTGATATGAGTTGACAGTCCCCAGAATTTAAATCTGTGTATTTTTTGAACAGTACATGTCTCTTTTTTGAATGAACTATTCTAATTTGAAGATGTAGGGCTTTTTCTCTTTAGCCAGTATCACTTTCAGAAATATTTAATGTAAACAAAGAAATACAGAAACGTTCACTCAAGTTTAGAATAAGGGGTCCAATTGAAAAGCCATAAATACACCAATATCACTGTCAAAATTCTTCAGAAATACCCAGATATCTTTCATGACTTAGAAACATGGATT